>JANWGL010003002.1:0-24657 GCA_025200755.1 Ceratobasidium sp. C01 | reverse complement strand
AGGTTCGAGAGGCGCCCAACTGTCTGATATGCGGTAAAGACCTTGGAGGGGTCCTCGGAATAGATCAAATCGAACAGGACGACAAGTATCGCTAGGAGAGGGGAAGTCGAATCTCGTTTGTTTTTGGCAGCATGATCACGATGGATTGCATCCACAGAATGAGCATCATGTTGGTCGGAGGTTAAAGCTCGGATGCTGCCCTTGTTAGCAAATAGCAAGTCTGTGAAGGCCGTAGCGTCTTCGTTCTGCAACTGATCTCCTGGAGGAATACACGATTTTAGGTGCCAGAAGTCTGCCTTGGCAAAAGTCGACTGTCGTGCCTCGTCGCTGTGAGTGATGGATAATAGGCGGTGGACCGTTCGAAATTTGCTGGCGTTGGACGCGTAATGCTGAAGAATGTATGACATGTTGTCCGAGTCCAACTCCTCTGCGCGAGACGCAAGCTCGGGATACTTCAGCTGCCTCGGCCATAGTGCTAAAACGTTCAGAATTTCGGGGTGAAGATTTTGGGACTCTCCAACAGATTTCGACGCCTCTTCTTCGAGCTTGGCAGTTACTCCTTCAACCCAGTCCATGAGCTTGTCTCCGAGGTTGTGCATGAACGTATCCGTTTCTCGGGTATAATCATAAGCAATACGCCCCATTCTTCCTAAGACCTCGAGTCTTGGGGACCCAGACGTGATTGCGGTGACATGTTTTGGCACAAATATTAAGCACCAGTCCAACGCCGATTGGGCCATACGAGCAAGGTCAGGCTGAGTCAAAAGTAGGGAGTAGCCATGAATGAGCGTTCGAAGGAGAATCCAGTCTTTTCGGAAGTGTTTCAGACATGCGACGACGACACTGAGAGCCCGCAGAAGGCGAAGCTGTTCATTGACCAAGGGGGAACGATTGATGGCTGTAAAGAGACGATGGGCCACATGGTATGCGAGATGAGATTCCGTGAACAAGTCCGATTGGCTGTTGAGAAACCAAAAAAGTGCAGCAATTACTATTTGGGGACCGTATGCTGGCAATACCGGATCGTGAACCGGAAAATCGTCGTCACCCCAGTAGTATTGAAAGGACTCGAAATCTTTGGCCGCGCTGGCTTTGTCCAGTTGACGAAATGCGTTGACAATTTCCTCGTCCGATGCTCCGTTAATGGTGCGGACGATTGAAACCACTACTTGAGGAGCTACCCTAGCGAGATAATCCTGGGGTAGTTCGTCTTGTGGACAGGCGTCGTTCGTACGTTTCAATATAAGGTCCTTCAGGTCCGCCATAGCCACTTTTTTTAGGGAATGTGTTTCTTCGTCCAGGTTGACATCGTCTTCAAAGTAAGATACGATAATAAGACCAATGACGTCGTGGAAGCAATTTCGAAGACCTTCCGATTCGGATATGCCAATACTCTTGCAAAGACTCTGGAACTGTTTGACCCCATGTGTAACTTGTTCCTTTAGACCGCCAGAGAGCAAAAGTGTAGGGCCCACAAGTTTGAAGGACTCTTCGATGCGGTCTCTCGAGGACTTGTAACCCAAGAGATGACTAGGAATGTGGGCAAAATCCTTCTGGGCAAGACAGGTCGAATAGGCGATCTGCGAAGCATACGCTTCGAATAGCTGAGAGAGACTCGTCAAACCCATCCGCTCGGAGACGGCAATCAAAACAGACTCCATGTGACGGCTAAAGAAGTTGGAGTGATAGCATGTTTCCAAAAGGTGCCAGTATGGGCCGCGCCTAACTGACGAGCTGACGATCATGACGTTGCCCAGAGCGACGAAGCGAGTCAACATGCCCTCGAAACTAACCACGCAGCCTTTAGTATGACTGGTCATGGCTAAAAGAAGTAGTACTTACTCGTCAGTTGCGACGGAAAGCTGCACCCTTACGTCTTGATAGAAAGACATTGGATTCGTCTCGGTATGTTTCAGTGATCTAAACACACGAGCTGTAGCTTCGGCGGCCCGGAAACGCACACGGACATCGCAGTCGGCACCAAGATTAACCAGCATCGTCCCTGGTAGATATTCGGGAGAAACTTCATCCGACTCGTCGTTGGATGGGACGGACCAGACGGATTGTTGCGGATCAAGTGCCAGATACCCACTCATGAGAACCATGAGGCGATCTCGGCTCTTCCAAGAATGTATTTTCTGGGTCACCATCATTTCGGAAAACCAATGAAGCAGGACGCGAGATTGCACACTAAAATCCTTTTCAACATCGGCTTGCCTAGTCCAAAGAGGCATAACGCATTCCAAGAACGCCAGTAAGATCAATTGCATTTTCTCGCAGCGAGGATGCCCATAGGATTTGAGTAGTTCACCGAGATGGTCAAGCATGTTTTCCAAGCTAGAGGTGCTCATATGAAGGTACCGGCGGCGGACGCATTCGAACACTTCGGGCGCTAGAGTAAAGAAAGCCAAGCCGTCACAAGACTGTAGAAATTCGAGGAGGTTGCGATCCCGGGTAGGCTCTAGATTAGGCGACTGCAGCATAGGAACGGCGGTCAAGAAACGAGTCGCAAACGACACGAGAGCCTCAGACGCTCGAGACGCAGTCGAATCGTCCACTGCTCGAATGTTAAGTTCAGAGCTGGCCGTTCGTATCTCAGAAAAGCCGTCCGCATCTAGCTGCGAGGTTGAGGTCTTCCCTTCGCCTACAGTAGCAGGTTTTAAATCGTGGATCAAATTGCGAAGAAATACGCTCAAGTCCACAAAGGCATCTTGGACCTAGTGGTTGCACGGTCAAATACAACGTATACAGATAATAAAGAAAAACGTACATCTGCGGATTGCCATAGTCTCTTCAAAAGTCCTCGGCGTAACGTTTGCTGCAATTGAGCACCCGAGCCGTTGCCATGCATCATCTTGGCAAGCGCACGACGCTTAATACCAGTGTCGACATCGGGATCAAGAATTCCTTGCCAAGGCGTGTAATCCGTATTTTCCTCTCCATCGTCAATAAGCATATTATATGCGAGTAGCACCACCATTCGTTCTTCAGAAGTCCATCTAGTGGCTGATGCACACGGCATTACCTTGCGGGCCAATGCGCAGGCGGCTTTGATCACCCGAGTGTTCGCTCTCATGCCGTCGGAAACCAGCGAAGCTTCGAACCACAAAGCAAGACAAACGAGGTCGACGGCCCTACGTGCAGCCTCCCGCGACATAAGAGTGACGTCCTTTGCAGAGTCCCATTCTGCCAGAAGAGCGTCAAGCGACTTCAATAAAAAGGCAGAAGCCTTGCGAGCGCGATCGTTTGGGGCCATAAGTTCATGCTCTTGTGTCTCGGTAGATCGGGTACCTAGGTTGGGTTCTATGGGCTGACTAGGATCGCCAGGTCGAAACGCGGGGAGCTTAGCGTAAACAAGGTAGTCTCGAATTATATTCGCCCTGTGCCGGTCAAGCATAGTTTCGGTGGTTGCGCAATCGGGAAGGATAGCAAGCGGACGTGGAAGGATACGCCGGGTGAGAACGCACGACACTTGGAGTAGTTCGAGGATATCAGCTGGAGAATGAGTGTCGAGACGGTTCCGTGCGCCATTGCGAACGACCTCGGTAACGCTCCATGTTTCCGACAGCCAACCAAGCACTTTGTCTTCTAGCTGTTTTCGGAATAGCCGAACATCGCGACTCGCAAAACGTAGGCACTCGACGAGGAAAGCGCAAACGCTATCGTGGGGGAACGCAGGGCCTTGGACCAGGAGATCCGTTGCAAATGTTTCGATGTCCTTGAAAAGCGTTTGTTTATCCAAATGACCATTTTGGGCAATAGCTGTTGCTGCGTGGCAAGCGGCTCTACACTCCAGAGCAACGCTCGTCCGACGAATAGCATGGCCCCAGAAAGCGTTAATTTCCTCCGTAAGGGAATTCGGCATGGATGGCTTCTGGGCACAAGCGATGGCTGCGCAACAGGTAAACGCCCAAGATGCAGCAGAGTGGTCGTCTTGAGATAAAAACGATGTCAAGGTAGAACATATGTCTGATCGAATCGATGCGGAGAGCTCGTTCCAGTGGCGATCAATAAGAAATAGTAATACTTGCAACCGATAGTTGCGCGTGGAAGGTACAGCCCTGATTAACGACAAGAGTGACGATACTGGATTCGATAGCCGAAGGCTTTTGCCCCCACGGCGAGGCGTATTTCGAATGGATCCTACGAAAGATAGCATCTGAAAGCCTGTTAAACGAGTTCACCACTCCAAAAGCTCCGACTAACCTTGGCAATACAATCCGCCTGAAGTTGAAGAGCTACCCATGACAGAGCATGTGACGAACTGAAGTCGGCGCCGTGTCTGAAGGAAGTGGCTGTAAAAGCACCAGGACTGTCTTCACCCTGCGGAATATGTAGCCGGAGAACATCTAGAGACAGGCCTTCGAGGCCCGAGCGATTGTCAGGTTCTGCGTCTAGCACCGCGTTCAACCGAGCGATAGAGTCGGCTCTTTGGAATTTGGCGTCTTCGTTTTCCATCATTAATGGCATGAGGATAGTAAACGCCAGCACAAGTCCCTCTTTCACGGGTCGTACTTTGGTGGTCCATAAATCGAGTAGTGGCGACCACAACTTAGCTCCAACGGTTATCACCTCGCGAGACCGGTTGAGTTCGAGGTGGATCAGTACAGAGTTGAGCGCCCAGATAGCATCCTGATGAGCTGTGCCCTCGGAGGGATATTCGGTGAAGTACCTCTGTAACGAATGTAAAATGGCTCGTGATGCGACAGGAATCGAAGTCATCATATAGGACGCGTTGGGGTGTGCCAGTAACGCCCGAATCAAGGCCACGAATTCGATTTGGTCCAGTCGGATCGGCTTGATATGAGCAGTAGAGGACGAAGCAACCATCGATGGAGTTGGAGGTGACATGATTCTCTGCCGCTTTCTCGAAGGACTAAACATATTCTTCAGCTCTTCGTCCGAGCCATCATTTAGTCCATTGTCGGTCTCGGCTTCGCCGGACAAATCCTCGAGTGTAAGCTTGTGGGATAGACGGTTTCCTAGGACAGCCGCGAATGAGAGCGCCAACAGATGAGACCAAGTATCTGGATCGAGGTAGTCTAGATGGGGGCGGAACCCAATGATAGTTCGCAGAGCCTTGACATAGGAAAGAGCCACTGGAGCAAAGATCGACCCGTTATGGACAATCATTTGCGTCAAATGGGTCATGAGTGGCTTGACGACTCGCCTGTTGAGGTTCGTAACACTCCTCTCAGTGAGCCACCTGACAAAGCCAGCCGCTTTCTCTAGCCGCGCAGCAGCATCTGCTCCGGTTCTTTTGGAACTTTTATCGGCGGAAAGTTTCATATATTTGTCCCTTTCGTCGAGGACCAGTGGAAAGACCTTCTGAAAGATGTATAACCACGCCTTGCCATCGCCCTTCTCGTCGACACTGTTGACTACACTGTCGCGTTTTAGAGTATCCTTCAATATCCTCATTCCCTCGGTGCGATCGCGGATCGTTTTGCCAACAAGTAGCTCCAAAGCGGTTGAGATTTCCTGAGACATGATAGCAGCAGGCTAACAAGGCGTAAAGTATCAGTATAGCTGCCTAGATAGGCAGACCAGGCGATATAGCGTATCAGGTTCCAAGAATTGGAGTTGTATTGCTCAAAAGTAAATGTTTGTCGCGAAGCAGCTATAGTGGTTGAGTGGACGTGTTCGCGTCTGTGGTAAAATGTCACATGACATCACGATTTGATTCAACGACGCTACCGTAATGGTTGAAACTGCCCCCAGCACTTCCCAAGCTTGGAGTCACTTGAGGTTCACCCAGTTTAAATTTTATACATACGACGGGAATCTATTTTTCAACGTGCGGTACGTCAAAAAAGACATTTAGCCCGCGTCCCATACATTAACAAGACCATATTCCGCCCACCCAGCACGAAGGGAAGGTAGCTGGGAATGTCGGTAACAATTTGTTCCAGTATTCACAAGGCCTATCGATCAGTTTGTGATTAAGCGTGTCAGCTTTGTCTGAAGACAACCCAAGTATGGCCAACGAGCTTGTGTCATCATCACTAAAAGGTTTCCAACCGGCTATTTGAGGACCTTGGTATGGATCTAGGAAGTGATATACAAATGAAAACACTTAGAACTACCAAATCACCCGCACCACGCTTACCTTTGATGAAATTCGTCCAGGCAGTAACCAACAACCCAGATATGAGTATTTGTTCGGGCGTTGCCGCGACAAATGGTGGGGATTTCGCGATCGTATCAACAGTCCTGGAACAACGATAGCCGAGCAGGCGTAAAGTTAAGTGTTAGAATTACAACGAGGTTATCTGCTTACCCCATGACGAATCGCACATCAGAGCCTAGCGGACATAACCCATATCAACCCTGCTAGCGCCTCCACGTTTTGAGCACCCACCATGGAATGCCCCAATCCGAACTCCTCGGGAATTGAGGTTACTAGCCACAAGATCATAGCGGTACCGCCACACCGGTAACCGCAACGCCTCGGTGCGCCACTTGGCAAGGTTGCGTGCGAGACAGAGCATATGGGCATCGCGCCACATCCCTGCACTGACGTTATAGACAGTTGGATATTCGTCAGAGGGCGTCGGGTAATAATCGGTTAGTTTTGTCGCGTTAGCCCCAGGAAAGTTTAGGTTCCTGCTAGCACTTTAGATTTATATCAGTGACAACTCAATTCATTCCCAACTTTCCGAACAAACGCCTTACACGTATTGATTTGTAGTATTCAGATAAGCAGTTGGTTCGCCTTCTACGATCAAGGTTCCCTCGTCCTAGGACATGACGTGTTAACTTATATATCCCACGCTAATATCGCTAGCTAACCATACCTTGTTGGTTCCTATCAGCAAAGGTATGCGAGCTGTTTTACCTTGCCGGGTCTGACGTACGACGTCTTTGAACACGGTGACGTTATCCACCACAGGTTGAAACTGGGTCTTCGTGTTTAGCAGAGTCTGTCGTAAGACGTCGCCGGAGACGCCGCGTAGACAGTCCAAAAGTCCAGTCGTTGTTGGACAACTAAGATTCTTGGCAATGTAACCAATTTGTTCGTTGAGAGGCCACATGGGCTGAAGCGCTTTATCGCGGGCATTAATGCGAGTCGTCAACAATGTTTCAAGCGAGGCACTCACTATCTCCACTCTGCATGATGGCAGCCCGAATAATTGGATTGTCGTGATACGCGAGCATGTAGAAATTCGTCATTTCTGAGCATCATTAGCACCAATTACCGTTTAAGTAGAACTTAGATTTCCGCATATACTCACCGGCGCCAACGGACTCGCCACCCAAAGTCATCTTTGCGGGGTCACCCCCGAACAACTCGGCATTTGCCCGCATCCACTCCACAGCAAACCGAGTATCCAAAAGTCCAAGGTTCTGCGTACTGCCTTTTCCTTGATTCTGAATCTCCTCTGCGTGCGGGAATCCGAAAAGAGACAACCGGTAGTTGATACTTGCGAATACAATGCCTTCCCGAGATCACCAAGAATTAGAAAACCACGTTACGTGAACCATGAGCATGCGATCGAGCTCAGGGGTAAATTTAAGCACTGTTAAAATGGTAAAGAGCTTACCTCGTGCTGCGAGATATGTGCCGTCTATCTTGGGGTCAGATGATGCACCGCTGTCGAATCCTCCACCACTAACCCATGTTTAAGCATACATGGACACTCGTGCACGTGAAAAAAGGACTCACTGAATATAGATGTACACAGGGAGATCTTTTGCATTTTCTGGTGCAAGTACGTTGATTCTCAAACAGTCTTCACTCTGTACAGCTGTACCGTTTCCACCATCTGCTCTTCCTTGTAGGCAAGCTGGCCCGAATTGGTTCGCGACTAATACACTCCCGTTGGAACCTTGAGACCGTAGAGGCTGCGGAGGGCGCCACCGGTTCTTCCCAGAGGTGTCTTGAGCGTATGGGATGCCTAGCCATTTGTGGATCGCTACATCAGGTATCGTTGTGTTGTCACGAAATCCAAGGACGGAACCAGAGGTTGTGTGAACCAAGGGTTTGTCAGAGGCTGCTGCCGCAACTCGACCAGATAATGCGAGAGCGAGTGAAGAAAACGAGAGAAGAACAAATATAGAGCTAAGTATGTGACGCCGCCCCGATGATGTTGAAAATAGCTGCCCCATTATTGGAATGAGAAGAATATTCTACGACCGCACACTCTGTCTTATAAGTGTGGGTCGGTTCAGTGAGGAACGTGTTGGTATAGTCCTTCTCAACGCAAGAATCATGACCGAACTTCGCGTTTAAGAGAGCAGGCTCCGAAGAATCGACGACGAACCCGCGCCGCCACGCGGCATCGAGGGTAGGACACGATGGAAAAATGGAGGACTAAACGACATGGAAAATTATATACAAAATACAAAGAAAGCGTCAACAATACAAAGATAGCAGCAACACGAGCGACAAGATCAACGGACTTCACCTCTACTGCTGACTACCAGTAGTCCTCACATCGATGTTCGACCATCTCACCCCCTCTATCTTTCCGCGCCTTTGTCCACTTGTCAAACCATACCTGCATCTTTCTCCGACTCTCTGCGCTGCCTACGTTCACTGTCGCAATCATTCGCACCCAATCAACACTCAACGCGAAGCACGTAAGTTCTCGAAAGGACGAATGTTCGGAGTACGGCACGCCATAGATCGTGACGCGCGCGTTGGAGCCCCGCTGCGAGCGGAGGTCGGCAGCAGTATAATTATGGTTTTTGGTCTGGGCAAGGATCTGTTCGATGGTGGGCGTAGCCGTTTGCCCTGCTGGGGGAGTATATCTGGCGCAGCCGGGATCAGAACCTCTTATGTAAGAACAAAATGTGCATACACTCACGTCCAGCCTGTTGGTCTAAACCCCAGAATCCGGTCGTGCCTTGCGCGGTGAAGTTCCAAATAGTCTTTCAGTCTTTCGATATTAATCTGCCCGAGTGGCAAAACATGCACTTGGGCCTCTGCAGGGTTCTTCGTGAGCATGGCATGTAGAGCAGGATCGGCCTGACACATAAACACTGCGTGTTTACGGGAATCACAGTATATCTTAGACGACAATGCCTTGGCAATCGCTACGAAGGGTATAGTCAGTCGAACCGCGCTCCTAGCTTGATACAGTGAGGTTCACCTTTGAGGACACGCTCCTTGCCGATTGTATACGTTCCAACCACCACAAGCACTGTTTGCTTCGTTCCATCCCTGGAGCCCGACTTCCCTCCGATCGCCTGAGGCGAGGAAGGCAACGGACCGAGTCGGGCCGCAATTTTGGGTGAGGGCTTGAACCAACCCCCGACAGTCGGCTGATTGGCCGGTAACACGGGGAGACTCGTGCTTTTACCGCTTAAAACATACTGCTTTGCTAACTCAGCGCATGCGTTAATTACCATCGTCTGGGGTGGGAAACAGTACTTTCAATAAGACAATTAGCTAGCTGACGGCATTCCCACTTATCGGAGACAAATTTACCTTGGGGTTGAGATACGTTGTATCAAGATAAACTGTATCCAATCGTTGTCCGCGAATTGCGGGGTGCAAAGCATGAGCCGGACACGCGCGGAAATCGCCGCAATGCAAATAAGCAAACTGGCGATTGCTTCCAACAAAAGGTGACTTGATTGGAGAGTCCCCAGCGTCGATAGTTTGCTTGCCCGTGAACACGAAAAGCGAAGATCCTGGACCTGCGTAGTTGAGTGAGTTAGTCGAAGCTGTAGTTGCAGCAGTACGGTGAACGAGACGAACAATGGTTTGCGTCAATAAGTGTCACTTTGACTCCTCCAGTATCCGGGATTTCGACGGCCTCATTTTCTGGGAGCGGCTTTACCCACTTGGGATCGACACGGAGCATGTGCTTGATTAAGTTCGCGGTAGTCACTGTTCCAAATTGCCGTTCATATTAGAAAAAGAGGGCGCGGAATGAATAATGACGATTTGTCTGACCAGAGCAATAAATTGGCCCATTTTTCCAACTTGAGGATAGACTGGTGTAGTGATCAGAGTGCGCGTGTCTGACAACGGGTGTTATCGCTAAATTTCAGCTACCCGATCGGGACAAAAAAAACGATATGTGGCGCACGAGAGAAAGTATGCGGTCACACCGGGTATTTTCCCGTAGCAGAACCCGTCAACAGCAATCGGCATTCCAGGCATGACCTATAATTGGGCCTTATCGCTCAACATTTGGTGAGAAATGTGGGGATAAATCAAAGCACCTTATAGAATGGTGCCGGGCGTCTTTGGCGACCACTTCCCGTGGCGTTGTCTTTCCCCTTTGCCTTCGATTTCCCCTTGATGCCAGATTTCACAGAGTTTGCTTCTCGTCTAGCCTCCTGAGCTACATCAACCGCATCCCAGGCGGCTTTTTCTTCTCTTGACGACATCAACTGATTCAGCGCGTTTGAAGCGTGATGTGGCAAGATATCCTCGTGCTTGGAGACTCCATCGGAAGGTTCAAATGCGCTGCGGTCCAAGGATATTGTTTGTCGATCCACCCTGACGTCTTTGCTCGTCGCTGTTGCTGAGAGACATCGCGAGGTATGTTCACGGATTTCCTACCCGCAAGACACGTAGTAAGCACAAAACCCCACACTCCGAGGTCGAGCACAAACCTCTTCCGTCGTGTCCAGAAGAAGCAACCCACAAACAGTACACGTTCCTAGAGACACGCTAGCTGCGAGAACCTTATTGCCGAGACATTCTGAAGATCTGTTGGCCGTAGTTGAGTCCAGTTGGGGGTTCTCAGAAATATCCCCTGTATCATCTTCAATAACAAGTATTTCGTCGTCACCATCTTCCCACTCGTCTCCACTCAAGCTCAAGTCCAAGATCTCCTCAGGCTCAACAGTGGCAGAGTCTTCGGCAAGATAATCCTCGTCATCAGATATAACAATAGGTTCGGGTTGAACAACAGGTCTCCTCGTGTCGCGGGAACCAGAGGCAACTAAGACCGGAGCAGTACCTTTGGGTCGTTTTAATGTGCCAAAGAAATTTAAAAGCGTGTGGGGAGCCTCGGTAGACGGGCTTTGTTTCCGTTTTTTTAGAGATGTTGACGAAGGCATTTAAAGAGAAAATACAAGATACAAAGCGGCGAGCTCTTGTGATGTAAATGATACAATGTCGAGCCAAGTCGTGTTGTGGTTGACCGTGCCACGGCAAAACAAAGTCGATGGGTGGGACGACCGCACGTGATCGTCTCTGACCATCGACGGTCGTTCACAGTTGCGAGTCGTTCAATAGGTCCAGGCCATCCAACGGCATCCTATACGGTAGAATACAGTGGCCGAGTTCTTATTTGCTTTTCAAACAAGGTGGTTTTGTATGTGATGTGCTACCCCACACTTCGTTTGAGATGGACACCAGCTAACTTTAATATCCAGAGCGACTGCGACCCTTCCTCGCTGTCCGCGTTGAGTACGGGACCGACATGGACGACGTGTGCCACAAAGCTTTCGCAAATTCATATACCGTATTGTACAAACGACTATGCGGAGTTTGTTGATGGAGCCGCACGGGGTTAGGATCACGCTATACCGATGGGGCAAACGCATTTGCGGGGAAACCTTCACTAGGATCGTCAAATAGCGTGTGCGCCAAGACTCGAGCCATTTTTACTACCTAAGCATGCTTACTGCCGCTTATCAGGCTACAAATTTCGTACCCACGCAAATTATCTCAATTCTATAGACGTACCCACGAGACGGATACCAATCGGGTGTACGAGGGCAGGGTGATGATGACATTGCACGCTATACTAAATATGGACGCAGAACAGGGGCCGGAGAAGATCATTTGGCATCAGCCCGTAGAGCGGGACAAATCAATTTTGTACCGAAACATACAGGGTTGCAAATCTGGAGTGTTCAGTCTGGGACTATAAAGAGCCAAGCGCTCCAGTTGTAATGTTAAGTTCTCTCCCCCTCGTGCTCCAGGCGACTCCTCCAGTCCGGCCACTTCCTCTCGGGTTATCTAATACTTGCCGAACCAAAGGCTGCTGTGCCTTTCATACATTCTATCTCTACCCGACACTCGACTTGACAACACTTGCCTACGTGGCTCAGCACGCGGCTCACTATACACCCCCAGCCACTTGACACTATAAACCTGCTTTTGATTCTGCTTTAATCTGCATCGATCAGCACTATGGTCGCCCCGCGATTAGTACCTGGAGACGCACAGCCTCTCTACTACGACGACTCCGATGCTGTCGTATACTTGGTCCAAGATAACCCACATGCATCGCAAGATTCTCTCAGTTCATACGACACAGATACTTCCGACACCAGCTCCATATGCTCCCAGCATTCTGCTAGCACGCTTTCATCTCAGGAAGCACGCGGTGAGCCACTCGTCTAATGTGATTTAATCATTACTAACGTCGGAATGAACATAGGATACTTCCAGGACATTGGTGGACGGCTTTTCCCCGCTGACCCAGAAGTTCCCATCTGGATGCCACAAGATGAGGATGAATTACACCGGCTCGACCATGAGCACATGGCGATAAAACTTGTTGTCGGTGGCAATTCCCTCGGCCCTACTGCTGCGCACCTCCGATACGAGCCAGGCGCACCACGAAAACGAGTTTTAGATGTTGGCACCCAACAGGGATCCTGGTCAGTATATTTTTCATCGTGCATTTCCCCGGAACCTAACCAATCATCACATCCCTTCTCGCGCAAACCCCTCGCGCTGAAAATTCTTTCTGAACCCCACATTCTTACTGCAGGGTCCAAGAAATGGCGAGCGAGTTCCCTCATGTCGAGTTCGTGAGCTTGGACGTCTCACCGATGGCTGCGCATATACCACGAGAGAACATTACTTTCGAGGTCTATGACTTGTACGCCGGATTAGCCGAGGCAGACGCCAGTTTCGACATGGTTCATATCCGAAATACGGCGACCAAGGTATGAATAAATTGCCCCTGTCGCTCTCATTCAATCTAACATACCACACCCCTCCCCCCCAAATCCCACAACTCCGCTCCGTTATCCTGATCGGTACCGAGTAGGTTGCGAACTATCCGGCTCTTATACGCGAGGTACACCGAGTCCTCCGGCCCGGCGGGCTCCTACTTTCGGGCGAACTAGAGAACGAAACGTACGATGGTTCTTCACCGGACACTCCCGCTGGCGACCTCCATCCTCGCCTCTCGCACGCACTGGTGTATATTCGCCAAGCACTAGCCAGCCAGGGGGTCACCGTATACGCGGGCCGGATGCTTCCGGGGATGCTCGCTGACCCCACCCTATTTTCCCCTCGAGGATTCGGGTCTGCCCTGGAATCGGACAGCGACTCGAGCTCAGAAAGCTCTTTCAGTCCTAGCGGATCAATGGTCTCGCTCGACTCTATGCGGCAGGTATCACGGACTCCGATTACCCCTCCACAGACACAATCCAACCTCTCTGCGCTGGCATCCGCGCTCCCTGCGCGCGGTTTCAGACAAATCACGCCGCGGACATGGAACATTCCTTCCACACCATGGCCTGATGCCGTCACCACTCCAGCATTGCATGAAGCCGGCCGTCAGGCGCTCTTTGCGTTGCGTCGAGGCTGGCCGTCTCTCGTCACGCTCCTTTCAGCGCACGCCGGAGTTCCTGAAGACGAGGCACGCGAAATGGTATCCGGTGCGCTAGCAGATCACTTTGAGCGACCAGGCTTGAAGATCATCATCAAATACTACACGGTCTGGGCGTACAAGATCTAGACACACCTAGACACCTATTTCAATCACTTCATCTCCCACTGCTCTAACACTGCTTTGGTCGTTGCCTGGTTCATGTAATGATATCCCTCTGTACGTCTTGTGTTTTGTTCGCTTTGCAAATTGGGCTTTTTCTTCCCCTCTTGGGGCGCAGCGCTGAGCGAGGTGGCTGCGTCGAACAACCTTAACCTCATCCCTCTCTCCCTCCTCGCTTTGATCTGCTTTGCTTGTCATCATGAGCCCACGATGCGGCTCACATGAAACGCATGTATATACATAACACCTTGAAACGATATACCTCACCTGCATATCAAAAAACGGAAATATATCTGATTTATTCATCCCTGCTTGTATGTATATATGGCGTCGAGCGTACGTACGACTCTCGATCATAGGCTGGCCGTAATCACCGAATCGCGCGCGGAACCGCTCGTTTGGATACATGCCGCACCTCATTAAGCGGCGTATGATGATATGTTAAAACCTTGTTGCACTTCCGCCCACTTTCCGCCCCCTAATTCGACAGGAGTAATCCAACTAAGCATGTCCCGAGTTCGATCGCACGGGCGTGCGATTAGAAGTTAGAGCCTCGCCATAAGGTTTTATTTAGATACAACAAGAAGGCACTGTCCTGAGTTCGATCATACACAGAGACAGATCTCATCGACAACAGAGATAGATACAACCACATGGCTGAGCCACACATGCCACGCCACCTCTATACCAAACTGACAACTCCAGTGGCTGAAAAAATCGGGCAACACCATTTTCGCCATGGTTCCCCATACCAACGGATAGTTTGATCCAAACCTTGAACTGAACAATCAAACCCATAGCAGGCATATTGCTTGTATAGAATACGATATATCACACGCGATAGGCCTTGAAAACGGAAGCTGAAGTTTAAGGTGTCCACGCGAGCGTCGCGTCACCGGCTTTCAAAATCCTAAACTGTATAGGACCACGCGTCGCTATGACCTATGATTAAGCATTAAGCGCCAAGCAACGGAGATGCTCTCTTTCCAAAGAGAGTAACTAGCGCAAATGGTGCGTCGAGCGCGTTACGCTTGATTTTTTGCTTTCACACAGGTCACCAAGCGTTCAGCCTCCGTTTCAGATACTCGTTCGCCTGACTACTCCACCCACTGCTAAGCAACATTCCTTTCTCAACTAGCACACGCGACCACTCCCATCGCTTGCTACAGCACTACTCGCAACGCCAACTAGCATAAACGCGCGGGAACCCCAACCGAATTCAAAACACAAACGCACAAAGAATCGGGCGAAGAAAGAACCCGCAGGAAGAACAAGAACAGCAGCAGCAGGCACGAACAACTGTGGGGGATGTACGACCGGATGCATTAGGCGTTCGGTGTTGTTGCTGTTGTAGGACACAAATACTAATAATATCTCACCTAAACTCCGAGCTTTCTCCTCCTCGCTCGCGCCTGACTTCCCCTTCACGCTTATACTCGCATAAGTTTAAGTGACCGCTCTCCACTTGTCTCAAGACAAATACAAAGATCTACGGTGCTCCAAGATATTCCAAGAGATAAACTTGACATCTTCACGTGCTCACCCACTAAACCTTGAAACTCTGAAACATAAGCCCCTAAATCGCATTTCCTATTCTAACCCCTCATTCCATCCGCCCCTCTCCGAAAATTGCATCGCGCATCACATTGCATCGCAAGTCTTAGGCTGCCGCGAACCAAGAGATAGTTAAAACAAATAGGATTCACTTCACATCGCTACACTAGCACATTAAAAATATTTGTATGCAAGAGACGGGTATTTTCCCAGTCGAGCAGAGAAAGAGGAAAAAAAGGGAATATACAATCATCGTAGTCGTGGATTCATAATTCATCAAAGACATAGAGGCAGGGGTGAAGCGCATATCAGAAAATGAGAGAGCGAGAGGAACTTAGACGATCGTGAAAGCCTTCGACTTCCAGCCCTCGCCAGTTTGCGCCGCAGCTTCGCGATCAGCCTGCTTGTTGATCCAACCGCTCTCGTGTCCGGCGTTGGGAAGGAGCAACGAGTCGCGCTTCGCCACGAGTTTGAACTGCGAATCGGTCTTCGAGGTCTTCGACGCGGCTTCGTCCTTCTTGCGCTCGAACATCTCCTTCAGAACCTCAGTGCGAGACTTGTCGCCGGTGGCCTGGGCGTCGTTCATACGGTCACGAGTAGCGACTAGAAAACAAACAGTAAGCATGCTGTTGATGTATGCGCGGAGAAGGGAGACGTACCGAGCTGCTCATCAACATACTCAAGACCAGTTCGGATAGCATCCTCAATAGCCTTCGCAATCTGCTTCTTGACGAGACCAGTAGCGAGAGGCTTGAGAATCTTGTAAAGCGCATCGTGCTTGCTCTGAAATCCCAACAGACAATCAGCCCCCGCGTCGACGAAACAAACTCAGAAGTACTCACGTCGCGAACAGAGAACTTGAGCGAATCAAGCTTAACCCGAACATCCTTGACATGGAACACGCTGCTCTTATCCTTCTGCGGCGCACTCTTGATATGAACCTTGGCGCTCAAACCCTCTCCACCAAGCAGCACGTCGGCCAACCCAGAGTCCTTGAGCTTCGGCATCCCGGTCTTCTTGTTGAAGTAGAACGCAACGTCGCGCATGTCCGCCTGGATGTGTCCAAACGAGAGTGTGAGGTCGTGGTTCTGCTCGTCGCTAATCGCGTTGTACGGCGAGAACTTGACATAGTTGTGCGCCTCGATCTCGACGACGTTCGGGAACAGGTTCTTGCCCTGGAGGGTGAGGTTCTCGATGACGAGGTCGAGCTGGTTGTCGGTATACTCGATGCGGGGAATGGGGATGTAGCCGATCTGGTCGATGACGGTGGGGAGAATGACGCGACGAATGTCCTGCCAGAGCGAAGGCTTGAAGGTCAAGCTGCCGTTGCTGTCAAACAGGAGGTCGCTAAATGCACAGGTCAGTAACTTTCATAAAGCTCGTTGCGGTCAGACATACCGAGTAAGCCTCTTCCAGTCCTCGCCGAATCGCTTGTTAAGCGGGTCGTCGCCCATGGCAGTGAAGAACGTCTGAATCGCATCGAACAAGTTGTCCTTGTGACCCTTGTACTTCTGGTCGAAGAACGCGCGACCCTCCTCGCGGATTTCGTCTCCCCGCGAGTTGCACTGGGGCTGGAGGACGTAGCCAGGTTCCATCAGAACCCTGCGGGCATACTCGTCCAGCTTGCGGAACCACGCGCGAAGTTCTTCGTCCCTCTGAGCGTCGTCGTAGAGAGCACCGGTCGCGTCGAGGATGGGGTCCATGCTGCGGCCATTGGCGAAGCGCTCGAGGAGAGTGCGGAACTCGGAAGTAGCGGTACGGAGAGCGGGGTCGCTCGCGACGCCCTAACAAGCAAACGTGAGACAGGAACAAGTCAGATACACTTGTGAGTACTAACCTTGGCAGAATCTTGACCAGTCGAAGCGACGGCCCTGGAGTGACCGTGGTAGGTCTCGATGGCACCAATGAGCCAGTTAATCGACGCCTGGTAGTCGTCGTGCTTTTGGCACTCGACAATAACCTTCTTCAATCGGTAGATGAACTGGTCGCGGCGCTCTTCGGGGAACTCGTCACGGAGGAAGTCACGGGCCCTGTCGATCTGGTCGTTGGCGCGGTCCTTGTGCTCTTGAGGGATGCGGTCACGGACGCCCATGATCTTCTCGCGAATGCTCTGGACGATAATAGTGAGAAAGA
This sequence comes from Ceratobasidium sp. C01, assembly GCA_025200755.1. Classification (NCBI taxonomy): domain Eukaryota; kingdom Fungi; phylum Basidiomycota; class Agaricomycetes; order Cantharellales; family Ceratobasidiaceae; genus Ceratobasidium; species Ceratobasidium sp. C01. The sequence goes on along the minus strand of JANWGL010003002.1, from coordinate 7,270 downwards.
GAGCGGTGCTGGAAGGCGAGAACTTACCCTCTTGGCAACGTCGCCCTTCTCCTCTTCGGGGGCATTGTCGACGCGGGCCTGGACATCCCGTCGGTGGGCATCGCCCTCGACCTTGGCTTGCTCCTTAGCTTGCTCCCCCCTCTGGAAAGCTTGCTGCTTGAGCGCCTCGGCATCGCCCTGAGCGCCGTCCAAGTCCTTACGAGTCCCATCGTTGTAACCGACGGTGGTACCCTCGTGAGGATGGTGCTGGATATCCCCACCGCCGACGGGGTTCTTGACCTGGAGGACAGGAGTCTCGTTGGGGCCAATAATCCTGCCGTCAGCCGTCTTCCACTGGTCAGAAGGCGCAGCATCGTCGACATGGGCAAGTCGTTCCTGGTCAGGACGAGCAGACTCGACGGCCTTGGAGGCGCCACGGGCAAAGAGATCGCGGCCGATGAGGCCAAAGTCGGAGAGGAGCTTGCGGGCCTCGGAGTTAGTGGCGAAGAGGGTGAGGAGAGTGCGGAGGTGCTTGACAGCCTCTTGACCGTCCTTGTTCGCGGTCTCCTTGTCAACGGGGAGGACGTTGCCGTCTTGCTTAGCGCGCGAGAGATCGGTACCCTGGGTGTGGAAAATGAAGTTTTGGAAGAGCTCGTCGCTGTTCTTTTCGGTTACGATGAGGCGCGCCTGGTGCACGAATGTCAGACAAAGAAAGGGGCAAGGGGTGAGGACGTACAGTCTCGATGATGTCACGGGTATCTTGGATGAGCTTCTTGCCTTCGGGGCTGAGAGCGTTGAGGTCGACGGGAGAGTGGTTGTTGACATACTTGAGGGTCTCGTCGATCTGGTGGTTGTCGGGGAGACGACCTTGACGGAAGGCCTCGATGACGCCATAGAACCGCATCTAAAAGGTGATTAGACAAGAGATTAAAAAGAATAAAGTGAATTTACCTTGCGGTCGACGTCGGCCTGCATGGTGGAGGCGACGGTGGGCTCGGTGACGCTGTTAGCGCCAGGGTGGGCAGTGGTGTCTTTGGTTGCTTGGGGGAGCGACATCGTAGATGGTATGATGCAGACCAGAGTGAGCTCGCTGCCCCTTTATACGGCTCCGAGACTAGCAGCTGTCACTATGCCCGCCTTGCATCATCCCAGCGTCATACTGTGGATCCGCCCGTACGTCATCCAATCTGGCCCCGCTCTGCATTTCCACCTCGCCCCACCACCCTCTGCCCTACCATCTTGCTCATCGTCTATGCGCCCTCTGACGTCGCCGCAGCACCCGTCGTCGTCGTCACCGGCCAACCCGTCGCATCAAGCGCTGGAAATAGCAAGATCGAGTTGCTAACCAACCTCGATGATCAGGTTCTCGGGGCCGTCGATCAATGTTGATGATGTCATTCATCTTATCGTAAAATTCTTGACATCACCGATAGTGTAATACACGCGTCTACTATGTGTGCCATTGCGTGACCGTGCTGCGCTATCTCTCACTATGAGGTACTGTGTCGAGACCATCGATCGTGAGGTGTGGCTATTAATTAGTGGCGCGGCGTTTGCCCCAACCAACAAACAGGATATTCAGGTACACCCCGCATTCAGCACAAATCGACATTTTATATAAACAAAACCTATACTGAAAGCTGCTGGGCTCAACTAGCGTACTCATACAATCCCTAGAATAACAATAAGACGCGAACGGGGCGCCAGGTGGATCTGCTGTAGCTACTGGTTGTGCTTTTCCTCTTCAAGCAACTGCCACATCCCGAGAAGAACTCTCGCCAACTACGAGAGATCGAAATGACGTAGAAGAAGTATCTCAACTACACGCAAAAGGCGGAGCAACGAAAGTGACCAGGTCTGAAATGTGGTGTCGGAGCCGAAGTAAGATTTGGGACGTTGGCCGCTCGCAAGAGGGCGAGGTCATGAGCCTAGCATAATGCGAGGCTCAGAGCATGATAAGAAAATGAATAGCGTAAAGCGCGCGACTGCGCTCGTAATTGCACGTCTGAAACACAGTTTGTTGGGCGAGCGGTGGCAGAATATTCAACTTGCTAATCTCACGTCGATCACTCCTGCGATTCATTAAAGTTAGCTATTTCTAATGATCGACTTGAGGTTGGAGTCTTAGCTGGACGAGCGTGGGATTGATCTGAGAGGGCGCTGTGATCAGCCACTGTGGCGGCGACAGGCGACACAATTTGCCAATTAGTTTTGCACCTGGGTCTGCATATATTGGTTATTTCTTTCAATCTCCGTGCGTTGAACCGCAAACAATGCACCTGAATGAGCATTTGCTGATCGACGGCACAATAAACTCATTCATCTCGTTGAGGGAGTTTCAAGGCAAACAAGATGTATTCGTGAACGGACGAGCGTGCTTCACTAGTGAGACGTTATCTTGCGCTGACAGATGGGGCGCGATGAAGGTTACAGTACATGATGGAGCTAGTGAGTTCGCGAACAATAAGGGAGCGATCGATACTGTAGGGAGGTAAGATCATAAATTTGGTGTAATGCGAGGCTCAATGCATGGCTAGAAAATGAATAGCGTAAAGCCCGCGACTGCGCTTGTAATTACATGCTCGAAACACAGCTTACAGGGCCAAGTGAGCAGTCTCAGAATGCCCGAATTTTCAATCCCAAATCGATTACTTTTCTCACTCACCGGGTTAGCCATTTTTGATGATCAACTTGAGGTTGCAGGCGGATGTACTAACTGAAGGGTGGTCCCCCCCTTTTTTTTTCCCTTTCCTTTGATTCAGAAGTCTGTTTTCAATATGACTTTTCCAATCGTTTCGGGGCTGTGTAGAGAGCGCGTAGGGCGTGTCTAAACGAACGTAAGGACAGATACACTAAAGAAGGCGAGAGGACTGCGTACCCGCTCAGCTGAAGTCAAGCTGAGAGGGCAAATATCCGGACAAAAGTGGCGTATACAACAGTCCAATGATCCAGAGCTAGACAAGGGCGCGCACGATGCGTCTCCCCGAAAAGGGGCGTGAATGTCTGAATGAGAGCGGAAGCTTAGCATGGGAGCAAGCAGGGACAAGCGACCTCACTCAACATATAGCAGCGAGGGGAAAAGAGGTAAAAAGCGCAGAAAAGCGAGAGCCACAGACAAAGAAAAAGTACGGAGGGTAGACTGTGCAGGTCCAAACGCGAGAGACTAACTAGGAGGTGGTCCGTTTTGAGGTACGGCCCAATGTGCCACAAAATTAAGTAAAGCCTTAGGACATCCTGGTGGCACAAAAACCGACATTACGTGTCCTTAATTGTCCCCGAGTCCGGTTAATGTCATTTGGGTTGAGGGCTGCTATGCTTCGAAGTCCTGGTTAAGCAGGTGGCGATAGGTTCGATCGCTGCGCGGCCTCGCTCGTTTCACTACGAGGAATCGAATGCGCTGGGTCCACGCTCCATTAGTAAATGCCTGAAACTCGATGCGGTCGACTTACTACTTTGATTCGCCATATTGTGCACACGGTCCCCTCGTATTCTATCCATCGAGATATTGTCCCCAGAATCCTGTTCGGGTGAACTCAAGCTGGTGGATGGTAGAATGGTCGTCCTTGCCGACTCGGAAGTATCTTGTTCTCTCGTCCTATCAGTAGCATTTTCCCGTTTTGGTTGCTCGTTCGTGGGATTTCCTATGTTTGATTCTCTCCATTTCCTCTTCTTCTCTAGGTTCGCTTTAACGCGCCGATAACCGCTCCGGAAGATGCAAATGCCTTGTTTGATTTGATCATATTGCGGGGGGAAGAAATATTTCCCAATGAGGACGAAAAGGCCCAGGAGGATGAGTGAACCAGCCATAACAATTCCGGCAATGACGCTCCCAGAAAGATGTCGTGGTGAGTGGCTGGCATTGCTGTATGCAGTTGTCTAAGTACTGGGGATGTGAAGTGATGAAGTAAAGATTATTACCCATCGCTATATCGGAAAAAGTCGAGAGTAGCAAGTTGCCCAGCTAAACCCACGTGCGTGATTTTGAGTGTGTGGGTACCGAAGGATAAGTTAGTATTACTCCATACTAAACGCTGAACAAGCTATCAAAAACGAGGGTGTTAGTTGAGTAGACTCGAGGATGATCTTGATACCTACATGATATTGTGAGTACCCGTTCGCCAACTCGCCTTTCTCGTCATCATCCAGGTGTATGCGTACCGCGGCGTGATTATAATTGGTATCAGTGAAGTACCAAACCGCCGTGCCGTTGAAAGTGAACTGGACGCTGGCTCCCGGATTTTGAGTTTCCAAAGTAGAATTACTATAAAACAATCCCTCCTGTACTGGAGTAAGTTGGAAGAGAATATACTGAAACTCTTCAAAAGACACACCGACGTTGATTGCCAACCTGTAGAAAAGGAAATCCTGGGATCGGTGTTTGTTACAATTAGCGCTGAGCTATCAACACTTGACGCAGTGCTGGAATTGTTGTAAGTGGCATGTCAAGCACGGCTTATCAATAGCTCACGGCCCAGCCGACGAGGATCCTGATCTTCCATTTGGATGTGATACTGATACCGTTCTAAACGCGCCAGAGTAAAGATAGATTTCAGACAAAAATCATGCGAACATACTCGATATAATCGATCATGATACTAGTATTTTCGGGGCCAACATGTGTTATGACAAGTTGGTGATCCCCGCCTGGGAGATTTTTATTCCATACTTGCTGGCGGAATGTTGTGTCAGAGCTTGAGAGATCAACGGATTCTGGAGGAAGGCCATCGATAGACACGTTGGCTTGGCCGAGACCGCTCCCGTAATCGGCATACCAGGCAACTGAGGATCCTGATCCAGAGCAGTTAAATTATCCATGCGGGTTTTATCACTTCCAAGATCAGAGTTCAGGCTCACCTCGAAAAAAGAAAAGCGCTTGACTTCCTGGGGTGCCGGAGTAGTGCGCCGTCGTGCCATGGTGTTCTGGAATGGCTTCTCCTGGACCCCAACTACCGAAATATTGGAGGCCAACTGAGCTTTCATCAGCGTCGTCAATAGTAGAGCCTACAGTGGCGGACATTCTAACTTATGGGGGGCAACTTTCAGTCAGGACATAGGCGGATGTGGGGTTTCGTTATTTCGGGGCCGCCGATCAATCATGTGACCGTATATTAGTTCATAATAGTCACGTGACCTGACCAAGCAAGGCAAAGCACACATTCATCTGGGTGGGACATAGGCAGTTTAATGCATGAAGACTAACCTGCTAATGTTCCGGGGCATATTATTTCAGTCGTGCAGCAGACTCGTCAGGTTTGAGCTCATTTTTTGATATGGTATTATATGATTTCAACTCCTCTTGTAGGGAGCTACAGAGGGTGATCTTTCAATGAATGACTATGTAATACACTAACACAACGGATACACAAATGAATGGATGAATGGATGAACGAACGAAACCAAAAAGTCCCAGGATGTAATGTATATACACAAACCTCAAAGTCAAACTCACTCCGCATGATGTCTATCGAAATACGAAAGCACAGACGTCCGTACCGAATCCGCCAACGCAGGCGAACCTATATCGTCCCCCGACCCCCCAGGCCGTAACCCAGCCATACTCTCTTTAGCCTCTCGTTCGCCGGGGATCTCGAACCTTTCAACCACGGAGGGCGTTGCAAATGGTCCGGATGCAGTTGAGTAGACGGATACTTGGCTGGGAGTTAGCGAGTGCGTGCTGTTTCGAGTTAAAGCGTGAGGTCCGGGTGTGGCGGGGGAGACGTGCATGAAGTATCCTGGGCCCTGGTTGGATGGGGTTTTGTACTCTGAGGGAGATTCGGAGAGTGCGCTGTTGTTGGAGAGACGGGAGCGGAGATGAGCGAGGACGTGAGAGACGTCTGTTTGGATGGGTGGAAGTGGAGGAGGAGAGGTGCGGAAGACTATGGGGTTGGAGGCTGTGGGTGTGCTGGCAATTCCTTGTATGGTGCTCGGTGGTCGTGAGGCGTCGTCCAGTTGGAAGGGGTTGGAGTAGATTGATTCAATATATGTGGATGCGCTGAAGGGAGGCTCGGGAGGTGGGCTAGAAGTCGAAGATAGTGTGAAACGAGATTGACGAGCTGGGCTCCGTGGAGGGATTGGAGGAGGACCTCTCGGCACATATGGGGCGAACGTGTTGGATGAATCTTCGAGAAAAGGATTAGACGCGTTTCGGCTGGTCGACTGGGAAGGGTTGGGAAGAAAAGCCAAGGAGCGGTGGACCAACGTTGGAGTCATCGGGGCCGGAGGATCCTCCGGCATATTCGACGATCTCGCCGAGGTAGGCTGTTCTACATCCAACGATAGTGTCGTATAATCCGACATTGCGACGCTCGGTGTAAAATGCACCCTCATCGGATTCGTATTCTCTGTCCGAACGTAAACCTCCCTCATTTCGCCGGAGTTCGCCTCAACTCCGCCTCGCACATCGAACAGCCCACCCGCGCGCCTTTTCAACAGCTCAGCATCCTCATTCGGAGTATTAGGCGAAGCGGAGATGGACTCGGGGGAACGGAACGAGGGGGACCGGTCTCTACTTCTGTTGGCATCTGCGGACCAAAATTCTGAGGCCCGGTCCGGTAACACTCCGTTGGAGCTGGCGCTCCGTTTTTCAGACATCCCGCGTGTATGAGGACGTGTGATGGAGCGTGAGCGTGAGCGTGAACGTGAACGGATGTGTGAATGGGCACGGGCGCGTTTCTGGCGGCGGCGGAGGGCGCAACGGATGAGGAGAAAGATTGTAGTAAGGAGCATGAGAGCTAGAGAATGGGGGTGAGTGGCTGTGATCTATGTATATTCGCGATGCGGGGGATGTGCGTACCTCCAAGTACGATAATTACCAGGCCTAACACAAAGTACTTTTGTCCTGGGAGGAATAGCTGACTAGCGAGGGAAGAGCTACTTGAACTCGTCTGTGTCGGGGTTGATGATGTGGGAGCCGATACCGATGTAGTATTCGTGACAGAGGACGTGTTTGGGGCAGACGTTGTGCTCGACGTAGTCGCAGAAGACTTATCATTCTTGCTGGATGCAGTCGGGGCGACAACCAATGAAGTAGTATTGATATCAGTGAAGCTTGCCGTGCTCGTGATGAATGTAGGGCGTGGACGAGTGCGTGTCTGTGTACCGGTAGGTGCTGGCTGCCCAGGCGGACCAGGCTCTTCGAGGGCGGCAGGAGTGTCGGAGACCAGCTCGATGAACGATGCGGACGTAGGAGGCATACGTGGCAGAGAACGAAAGTAGACGATGCACCAATCGAGAAAGAAAAGACAGAAAGTCCGAGACGATCGAGAAATAAAGAGGGTGCGCGCACGTGGCA
>JANWGL010002999.1:11030-22768 GCA_025200755.1 Ceratobasidium sp. C01 | reverse complement strand
CTCTGGCGCACAAACTCGACCGGGACGCTTGCGAGCTCGGGGTCGATCGCAGCGAGTGCGGCCGAGGTTACAGGGCGCACAGCCGGGCGGGGGAGCTCGCGAGGCATAGACAAGCGGACACTGCCGACTTGGAGAGCATTTGTGCTGCCGGGCGACAGACTGCGCTCTGGGGTGATGGGGGGCGTTGCGAGCTGAAGGGGCTTGTCGGTGCGGGCGCGGTGGGCTCTAGCTAGATGGGTGAGCTGGTTGGTAGTAGGGCGCGAGTAACGCTTGTGGGCGGGGAGGGGGCGCGACATGGTGATCTGATGGGTTGACGGGGCTTGATCGCGGCCTTAAGTAGAGCGACTGCAGCTGGCCTATTGAGCAAGACACACAGATCTGGTCGAAGTCAAATCAATTACTCCCTAGCTGGAATCTGCTTCCGCCGCTCATCGCCGATCGGACTTAACACATCGCCGACAGGGCCTCTCCCGCGCTTACTCCCGTCCTCGCTCCTCGCCGCAACGCACGCTCCCGTCCGCGGCACTCGCCAGTCCAGACAACACACATAGCATTCGTCAAAGCAGTCACTCACATACAGCACTCGTGCAGTCACATCTAGTCCAAGAAACGTCCAATATTCCAACTCCCAACACCGGCGCCTAGTCCAATACCCAATCAACCTCGCCCGGCTCGACGTACAGCAGCTGGTCCTGAACAGAACAATCATCAGCATCATTACACCCAATCACACATCCACATCAGCAATCCGTTAGTCCGGCTCTCAGCCACGGATGATCCCGATGCATCTCCTAGCTGTGGCACAATAGGAGCCCAGGCCACTCACCCAGTAACATGCTAGCCCAACGGAAAAAGTCGCAAACGCCCCGAGTACTCATTTGTCAGTGATAATCCTCAATAGAACATGCGCCCACCACGCCTCGACTCACAAATAACATGGCTCACTCCTAGCCATAGCAGATTACCGAGCCCAAGCGGCGCCTTCTTGACTGCTGAGAGCTTCCATCGCCCGCCGTCTGCGAGGCGAACCTTGGGCACCGTCGACCGCTCACTCGCCGTCTCCGAGAACGTAAATATTCCCGAGTCCCGGTCATTTGTCGGCCTGTCATGTTCATCTTCGGGTCCGTATGATTCGGCTTGCACAATACGCACAGGGTCGCTGGTTGGTCGGTGAGGCGCGACTACCGCTTGCACGGACGCGACGCCCGTGCCATTGTGTCCGGTAGGGTGCATCTTGACTTCGACGCCTATCCAGGAACGTTAGGTATGTCTAATAAACGTCGGCACCAACACTTACCGAGGTGTGCGAACGCGACCGGGTTCTCTGGGTCAACCGTCAATGGCTCGCGGTCTCCCATCTCAGGCAACAGCGACGCAACCGCATCCGGTCCCTATTACGGCTCCAAGTCAGTCTCGGTCTCCAGTCTCTCTCCTTCCCCTCTCAACGTACGTTAGTCAACCTCCACATCGACCTAGGTAACCCCGACGCCATCATCCGGTCAAACGCATCCCGCGACTTGACGTCTCCAATAACCGGTGCCGCGAACAGGTAAGCATCTCGGATGCGCACGTTGCTCTTGTAGTCCGCGTTTTGCAAGGCCACGGCGCGGGCGTAGGCGAGCGAGGCAGTTGCGCAGCCGAGAGAGTGGCCGGTAAAGTAAACGTTGATCGAGTGGATTCCGGTGTTCCTAGTAAGGTGATCTGCAACAATTTGGATTCCGTCGCGGATGGAATCTATTTTTGGTGTAAGTATGTATGTGTAGGTAAGATATGAGAGGCGCTTACCGTATGGTGTGCGAACGGGCAAGTCAGCTTGTTTAGCTTCCGCCTCTGAAGTACGCTTGAACCACGACCCAATCTGTCTTGCATGCCTCTTCATATGATCCTTCAGCGACCTCGGCGCACGCGCTTCTTCAGGGAACATCCGCGCCTTGAACCCAGCATGAACTACAAGCAGTATGTCAGCCCCTTCCTCTCCCTCTAAATAACTATTACCCACCTTTTCCAAACCCAGGAATCCATTTTCCAACATCCTCCCTCGTAAACGTCAAATCCGTCACCCACTCGTCAAACTCGGTCGGACTCGTCCCCTTGAACGCGACGACGATCCATGGTTCCCTCGGATGCCAGAACAGAGCAGAGAACGCGCTTCCTACCGTGTTCAGCTCCGAAACAGGTTCATACTCGATTCCAGAGCCGTACAAGTGTGCGCGGATCGTTCCATCTCCAGGAGCAGGTCCAGAAGGCGAGATATGTGAGTTTGTCGCGTCTTTGGGGTTTGCTGCGGACGTGGTTAGGGGCGAAGTGGGAGGAGGAGAGCTTCGGAAGGTTTCATGGAGGATGTTTACTCCAGATTGTTCGTCTATGCCTAGGACGTCGAGGACGATTTGTCCGATTGGTTCACCTGTGAGCGCTGCGCGTGCGCGTTGGGCGGCTGTGGGGCCTATGAATTTGTCGAGACCGACGCGACCGCGGCCTCTAAGGGCGCCGAAAATGTCGAGAGGGCTGTTGGCTTTTACGATGGAAAGCGCGTCGCGGATTGCTGTGGAGTCGTGTTCGTAGACTAGGCCGGAGAATTGAAGTCTGTAGGGGAAAAGAGGTGAGTGATCATCGCGAAGTGAAGAATGTAGGCGATGCCCGACGAAGAAGGGGGGAGGTTGAAGGAGTGAGTAAAAGGTTGGAAGAGATAGAGGTCCAAGAGGACAATAAGACGAGTAGGTTGATGATGATGTTGAGAGTTGATCAATCCATCGCCGCCACTCCCCCAAACCAACACGTGCGACCACCCTAACAAGCACAAGAGGAGACTCACAAAAGCCGAGCGATGTCGAGGTCATATCGGCGATTATTGTTCCCTGCGCCAAACTTGGATCCGCGCGCTTCGACGGATTTGGAGAGCGCTGCGCGGGAGGCGGCGAGTGCGCGTTTGTCGCCCTTCCACCAGGCGTCGTACATGGGTGTTGTTACGGCTGGTCATTTGCGTGAGATAGGTGGTTAGTTCGTGGATTGGTGGGTGGGGAGGAGGGGATGGGATTGGGTGGCTATTTACGTACCGTATGCATACACTCGAAAAGCCACACGTTGTATCCCAGGTAACGAAAGTAACATGCAGATCAAGAGCATCGGGATGAGAAAGATAGTCGTCATAATAGCGAACACGAGCGTCCACTCGAATGATTCGGTATCCGTATCTACTACCCCGAGACCGGCCACATCAAATGAGTTCTTTCCAACATCTTAAAACGAGATAGGATAAGATAAACATACAGCCGAGTTTGATAACTTGTCCCCAGACGGTCCATAGGAACTTTATGTATGATTTAATCCAGCTGTAGAACGTGCCGAGGACGGTCGGGGGTGCGATTTGGACTAGTTCGTCGCTGTGGAGCGCACGCAACTTTGCGTGCACTTCTTCTGTCGATTCAGGAGGGCCTCCTATAGGAGAACCAAGTGACACTGACGAGCGGAAACTCATCGTGCAGCAAGTAGTGGTCGAGCAAAACTTTCTCAGTGGTGGAAGAGAACAAGAGCGAGGGAAGGCGCGGCGTGATGTCAGAGTCAAAGCTGGGCTCTTATCCTGGGTTTAATTCAGTACGGCATATGGTAGAGTACCGAATTTGACGGGTGTAGACGCTTAGAAGCCTTTTATGGATAGGTGACCCCGCATCCCCACCTTGGCCAGTTGCGCGTGAAAAAACGCGTGGATGTAGGGTGAAGGCGAGGTGCAGTGAAGTGGATAAGCATGTGTTTCTCACGTTAACAGACTTATTGTCCAGGTCAATCAAATGTAGATACTTAAATCCCTATAAATCACAGAAATCAGGCCTGAAAAAGATTCTCAGAAGGGTAAAGTTCATTAAGTTCTAGATCGAGCGGGGAGCCAGGGCAACCACCCAAGCTCGTGAAAAAACGGGTGGGTGATAAGTTACACGCCGACATCCGACATATATTTGTGCTCGAAACAAGCTCGAAATGAGAGCACTCGAAGTGTGCTGACTAAGCAGCGGGTCTGGCTAAGCGCCGTTGATTCCTCGAGCGCACCTCGCGGCGTCGGCCACCAACCCCAAACCCACTTTAACTCGCTAATCTCGTATTAGCTCTACTCACCACAAAATGGTACGTATGGAAAATAAACAGTTATGGGCAGAACTAACGCTTGCGCAGGCGCCAGGCAAAAGTAAGGGTGGCAAGATGCTGGGTCTCATCAACTGGAGACTCAAAGTCACGCTAAACGACGGGCGTACGCTCACGGGTCAAATGCTCGCGTTTGACAAGCATATGAACCTTGTGCTTGTGGACTGTGAAGAGTTCCGTCGCGTCAAGTCGAAAAAGAAGGGCGAGGAGGCGGTGGAGCAGGAATTAAAACGTACTTTGGGATTGATTATTTTGAGGGGAGAGACTGTTGTTAGTATTAGCGTTGAGGGACCACCGCCAGTTGGAGAGGACGACAAGTCGAAGGCTACGGTGAGTTGCAAGTGGTTCCGCTGGAAAATAGTTTCTGATTGGGTTATGGTGCGCGTAGCTCCCTCCTGGTCCTGGACGAGGAATGCCTGCCGGTCGCGGAATGGGAATGATGCCGCCTGGTGAGTTCTAGTTCTATTTCTTCATTGATCGTCATTTAGGAATGTACTGATGTGCGGGGGTTAGGTGTTATGCCACCGCCAGCCATGTCTGGCCGGCCTATGCCGTACGGCGCACCGCCCGGTATGCCCCCAGGTATGCCTGGATTCGGACGAGGGTAAGTCCCCTTTACATACTCTAGAGAATAGAGAACTTCAACTGAGATATACGCGTAGAATGCCGCCCCCAGGTTTCCCCCCTGGTATGCCCTTCCCACCTCCTGGGTTCAACGGACCGCCACCCGGGTACGTACAATTGTCTCATGACGTCGTAGCATACTAAATACGTGCATCTATAGCTTCCAGCCTCCTCCACAGTAGTTTGTTAGGGCTGCCTGACCATCATCCTACCTTGCTTATTGTTGGAACAGTGTGCTACCAAAAATTGTTATCTTTACGTCTTCACGCGCCAAATTTGTTTGTATCGAACTGGAATCTTTTATAAACTATTTCAGGCGTCGGGTGATCAGCACAGTTCTTTTGCAAGTAGAAATACACAGTTGATTGGTATGTTTTGTTTTGTGTTTGAAGGACTACAGTCAGAAGTCTACAGAGATCAATCGCTTTGGTCCTCATCGTCAGACTGTCCTATGGAAATCTTGGGACCAGTGCCTTCTCCCTCCTCGTCGCTCTCTTTTCCTTCAGCTGCCTCTTTGGCGGCGCGCTTTTCGTTGAGTTTCTTGATGACTTTGTCTGCCCGGTTGAATATACCGCCTGTTGGCGAGCCGCAAGCTATACACTTGGGCGTTTTGGTAAAGCGTTTAATCGCACAGGCACTACAGAAATAGTGTCCGCAACGTGTCACAACACTAATCAAACAAATTAGCATACTAACCGTAAAGATAGGTTAGGAAGACTTACGGTTCGGTGTACTCTTTCTTGCAAATGAAGCAGGCGAACGGGATATCTTCGTCTGAATCAGAGTCAGAGTCGTCGCCAGCTTGCTGTTGGGGAGCCGCAGCGAGCTTGTCGAGTTGCCATCCTTGCATGTCTAGGGGCGATCGTTAGTTCATTTCTACTGGAATGAAAGGGATATAACTTACAGGTTCCTCGATCGTGCAAGAATTTACAGGTGTCTCCGAATCCACAGTAGCCGGTTTCTGAGCAAGCAATATTAGCATCTACCAACTTATACAATAAGACGCGATCCTCACCTTTATAATCCTTGCATACGTCGGGCTGGTAATCAACGACGGTCACAGTCTTGATCGTATTAGAGCCGCGTTGGGGGCCTATGCGCATAGCCTTGGGTGGCTCTCCTCCTTCGCGTTTCTTGATGTGATTCTTGTACGACGCCTGCCCGCGATACTGCCCGTCGTCCGGCAATTCATCCCTCTCCGCATCTCTCGCCGCCTTCCTCAACACTTCAGCAGCCTCCTCTCCATCCATAGCCTCTAGCTCCAGTTCAGCCTCCTCGCGGCTCATACCCTGTCCAGCGCGCCACTGGATGTCAGGTCCGTCATCGTTGTCCGTTCGCACACGTTTAGTGCCTTGTATGAGCGGGTTGAAGGCCTGTCGTTTTTTGGGGAGGACAACTTGAGATTTGGATGGGCCGGCAGAAGTCGAGGAGCCCGCCTCACCTGAGGGTGATGCTGAGCGTTGACGGGCCGTTGCTGGTCGGGCGCGAGCTTTCTTCTTGAAGAATGGGACGGTGGGCGTTGGTTCGGCCATGGCGAAGTGGATTTGGTCTCCGAGGGGAAGGATGATAGCTAGTGAACAATGCAAGCAATCCTGTGGTTTGCAGCTCGGTTATAGCCAGCAAGCACGGTGGAGGTCAGGTATAAGCACGACTCTGGGGCGAGCTGACAGATGTGTGCTTCATAAGCGCCTTGCACAGATATCCGATTGGAAATAAGATTCAGCTCTGCCAGCAACAGCCTCTTCGTCGCGTCGGCAATGATCTCCTCACTTAGGTTTGCAACGGCTGCATGTCTAGTAGTGTCTGTTCTCTCTCAAAATGCTCCGAGGAGCTTCAAAAAACTCGCCGATCCGGATATGCTCACGGTTGCTTCTCTAAAAGATACCACTTATAATGTTGACCACACGAATCCAAAGTCGCATTTGGCGCATATTTTGATTCCAAGGCCTCGTAAGTTCCTCATTTGATAGTTCATTGTATTTTAATAAACGTCAAATGTAGCCGATACCGCGAATAACACCGCAGTTCGCAACTACCTAGTCGAGACAATGAAAGCTCTAAACTGGGACGTCGAGGAGGACTCTTTTACAGACAACACGCCCTATGGCAGCAAACGATTCACCAACGTGATAGCTACAAAGGACCCGCACGCGCCTCGTCGACTCGTACTGGCTGCTCATTTTGATAGCAAGTTCTTCGCAACCTATCCTCAAAACCAGGTATGCATCACTATAACGCTCAATTTGGATTACTACTGATGCTGACGGCAGTTTGTAGGGGCGACGGACTCAGCAGTGCCTTGTGCGATGTTGCTCGACTTAGCTCAGACCTTAGATTCACTGCTGAATGAACGACAAAAGCGAATTGATTCGGGCGAAGAGGACGAGGAGGACAATGACGCGGTTCACACGACTCTGCAGATTTTGTTCCTCGACGGAGAAGAGGCATTCAAAGACTGGACTCACACCGATTCAGTATATGGAGCTCGGTGAGTCTCACCGACATCACCGCTCGTTATTTTAGAATCTAACACGAGCGAAAAGGCACTTGGCGCAGAAATGGGCAACCACATATGTCGAACCGCATCCGAAACGACGACTCTACCCCGCAGAAACAATATTATCCACTATTGAACATTTTGTCCTCCTCGATCTCCTCGGCGCACCGCGTCCTCTCATTCGGTCATACTTCCCGTCGACTGGCTGGCTCTTTGACGAGATGGCTTCCGCTGAGAGTCGCCTTGGAAGTGCTGGGGCTCTGGATGAGAAAGACTTCAAGTGGGATGCCCACCGTAGTGGCTTTTTCTTGCCAAGGACGGGATACCAGACTTCGTGGGGTGGGATTGAAGACGACCACCTACCGTTTTTGGAGAGGGGTGTGAACATCTTGCATATCATCGCGTCCCCTTTCCCTAATGTCTGGCACACATTACAAGTAGGCAAAAAAAATATCCTATCGTTCTAGCCAATGCTAACAATAATGGTAGGACGATGCAAGTGCCCTGCATCTCCCAACTATGAAGCACTGGAACATGGTCCTCCGAGTATTCGTCGCCGAATATCTCGGGTTGAAACCAGCAAGCTCTTCTGGCTCTCAACCCCGGAGCGAGCCGGACAGCCCTATATCCAAGGCAGAAGAAGAACTGGTGAGTAGCATACAGGTGTAAACAATGCTGTTTGCCATGCTGACGACGGCAGACTAGTAGAGATAGTTCCGCATACCTTTGTCCTCAGGATCATTGCGTCATGTAGTGTGGTATGGGTGCGAATGTGGGTGAGATGAAGATTTGAGTATTGATGGTTTACATGTGTTTTTTATTATTGGTGAATTGGATGCATCCCTAATCCTCAAAGAATTCATGCGACTGTTGTGAAAAGAAACCTTGCACGCTAAACTTCCGAGAGAACTTTCTCCAACACAGGCACGAACGAACGCCAACTACTCTACTTGACCATCCGACTCCTCATCATCCACTTCGAACCCAAACGAAAAGGCCATCCGCGAGCCTTCAAACTCTGCCGCTTTCGTGACCTGATCCCAAACACTCTGTTGCTCCGCAGCTCCCTTTCGGACCGTCCCTTTCAACGCCTTCAGAGCGTCGTCTAATATATCTGGCCTTTCCCCTCGAAGCACCGCGCAGAAATTGTCGTACAAGTCCGCACATGCAATATCGTCTGACCATCCGGAGATTTGGTCGGGCTTGTCACGCATGAAACGAAGTACATTGGCGAGCTGCACGGCCCAGGCGATCAATTAAAGTTCCCCCTACCAGCCTGCTCTAGGTTAAATCACTCACTTCATGTTCTGATGCAAAGTTTTGAGTTACCGCGACCGATGCTTCAAGGTTCACGACCAGATGCCACCAGCCGCTTGGTCTATCACAAGCAGGATCAGTAAGGCGGCAGAGCTGTACGGTACGAATCCAAGGGGGGTGCATACACGTAGACAATCTCCCCTGCGTTGCATACACCGACGCGCATCTTGCCGCGGTTGTCCGCTGAGTGGGAATTCGGACCATATTCTGCCCAAGCAACATCAAAATACGACATAAACCATTCTAATTGAAGGCGTGATGCATGAGTGACTAGATGAAACTTAGGTGCGAGGAGGTAAGATTAACTGACCTGCGAGCGAGAGCGGAGATGTAACTTCGGCCTCATCTTCGGAGACATATACACCGGGCGGGCATGTGTCAGGCGGGAACATCACCCAACCTGCGAGAAACAAAAGTCAGATCCAGTGGGTAGTGCTGTTGGGCCGTGACTCCACACCTTTGCTTCCAGTTATCACCTAGAATATTTAATCAATAGCAGTCGGCGAACGCAGTGCGAAATTCTCAACGTACAGCATTCCACGCACTAGTAGCGTTTGGATCTTTGTGAAAGGTGCTACCCGACCTTTCTGGCCCTACAATCTGAAAGGGGAAGAAAAGCTCTCAGAGACCCCACGGACAAACGATGCTGAAAGGAGACTCACAAGCCAACGGTAATCAGGTCTCTTATCCCCCATAAGCTTAAACAAGTCTTCTCCAAAGAACGCAGGGGGTGTGTAGTCTGCGCCCATGCCCTGGTCTTCATCTCCCACGGTCTTCTCAACGAATCGGCTATCGAACAGGTATAACGGCGCGTCGTCCTGGGAGCAGCTGTCCGCATATTCGCAGTAGGTTTTCAGACTGCAGTCCAAAGCTTCCGCACGGAACGATATTTGCGAAAATCGTTTCTGAAGGTTCGCCAGTGACCATAAAGGAGAAGACCCTCCACAGGCACTAGCTACAGGCGAGAAAGCGGGCCAAGCGAGATGTGTCAATGCATCGAAAACAATAACAGGCTCTGAAAGAGAACCAAAGTCTCGCTCGAAGGTTTCGGTTGTCATCACACGGGCGTCTGCGCGAGCCATGGTAGACCGAGGGCTCATAGCTATCCCTCCCTTGCGACTACGTGGATAAAAATACCGAGAAACGTCTGTGTTCGCACATAGGTGCGGCTGGTAAAGCTCATCTGAGAATAAGCCTGCGCAGTCGATGCCAGGTGTCTCAAATTTTGGTCGCATACATCGATCCTCCTGAACCGCGAGGGTCCCTGTTAGTTTAAATTGCTGTAGGTATGTTTTACGCCAAGTCCCAGCCCAGCCCCCTAGTTTTCCCTCCGATGATCGAATAAACAAGTCCTTCCAGATTGGTTGGTGCGCACAGTATGCAAAGAGAGTTTTTGAACAGGAACCGAGGCGGAGAATATCATGCGCTCCGAGCGTGCTGATGATGGCTAGCAGCAGTGGATCCGAGAGGGCATGGAGCAGACCAAGACCACGAGCTCTTATTGAGATCGTAGACTTAAGCAAGAGATTTCCAGAGGGCTTGATGTTCAAATGTAAAGGGCACTGAGATGTGTTCGTTAAATTGCCCCCATCTAGTGTGTTACGGGGCCGTTTAGAAGCTTCTTCAGCAAGATGACTAGGTTCGAGGAATGAAGCAGCACGTTTTTTCCCGGTAGAAGATTTTGTCTGAGTGATCGTCATTAATACGTGGGTAACACGAGTGTTGTTGTGAATAAGTGGTCGTTAACATTTGGATTTCAAACTTCAAAGAATTAGCTTAGCCGCCTAGATCTTATCTTATCTTTACATACTCTGCCTCCGCCACTGACCGACTACCATCATGTCCCAAACGAACCCGTATTCGCCTGAAGTTGTTCTCGTCACCGGATCATACGACCATGAAATTCGGTTCTGGGAGGCATGGAGTGGTTTGTGTTCTCGAACTATTCAGAGGTCAGGCGAATCAGGGGTGGGTCATCTTATGTCCTTTGAGCAATCTGGGCGTGTCTCATTATCCCGGAAGCAAGTAAACAGGCTGTCGATCTCACCAGAGTGCGTTTCGCGTTCGATTAGCTGTCCTTATTTTAACTCAAATGATTTCCCAGCAAACGGCTCCTGGCGGCAGCAATATACACTAAAGTACATATTTATGATATCGCAGGGAATTCCTCTACACCAGTGCGTTTTCTAATGGCCTTGATGCGACGCCGCATACTCACGATCTCCAAGCGAGCGGTGTTTGAAGGGCACAAGGGCAACGTTACGTCCGTATCTTTCCATTCCGAAGGGAAATGGGTTGTCACGGGCAGCGAGGACGGCACCATTCGTATATGGGATTTGAGAACGACAAATCTACACAGGGTATACGAAAACGAGGTGCCGAGTCAGTGAATCCCACTCCATTTTAGAATAATTCTTAACTGGGTGCTTCGCTTCTAGTCAACGATGTCTGTATTCATCCCAACCAAGGGGAACTCATTTCTTGCGATCAAGCGGGGAGGATTCGCCAGTGGGATCTTACTCTGCAAGAAGAGGCATGCACCGTCGAACTGGTGAGGTGACCTTCATAGAAACTAGTGGAGCAATATGGCCTCATCCTATGTGTAGGCGCCAGGAGGAGACGTCCCCATCCGGTCGGTCAGCATCGCATCTGATGGTTCATGCTTGGTTGCTGGTAACAACAAGGTGAGAGCTTATCGTCAATTATCACGAACTAAGCATCTTAGTGAGCGCAAAGGGCCGAGTCTATGTCTGGAAAATCCATGAAAGCGGACGAGACGGGCCACGTTATCAAGCTGTGACCAAATTTCAAGCACATAATAAGTATTTGACACGCTGCTTGCTCAGTCCCGACGTAAAGTAAAGGGCCCCAACATATGTTCCGTGCCGTTCTAACATCCGGGTGCTAGGTACCTTGCTACTTGCTCGGCCGATACCACCGTCAAAATCTGGCTTATTGGTGCAAATTACGAATTCAAGCTTGATAAAACCTTGCATGGTCACCAGCGCTGGGTGTGGGACGCTGCATTTAGCGCGGACTCTGCTTACCTTGTCACAGGTACGCATATTCATAGTGTGGTGTACGTCTACTAACCTGCCTTTATATACAAAGCTTCCTCCGACCATGTCGCGCGACTATGGGAGCTGTCGTCTGGGGAAACGGTACG
>JANWGL010002999.1:0-10816 GCA_025200755.1 Ceratobasidium sp. C01 | reverse complement strand
CTCGAGTCGAGTTTAGTATCACCCTTCAGCTACAAGTGACCAGCATCTTGTGAGTATTTTTCGCCATTGATTATAGTCTCTGAGCTTATGGATCTGCTCTACTTAAGGATATTATTATGATTCGCTCTCTTACCCTCTCGCTCTTTTTCTCTTTTTTGACTGCTGTGATTTCTTTGCCTACAGCCGTCCCTTTGGAACACCCACAAACCGAGGATCTGGAGTTCACACAGCAAGCCTCCGACCACGCATTTCGCCAAGGCACCTATGGTATTTTTGTTCTGATCGTCGCTCTTGTGCTCGTTGGCTATGGCGTCCATTGGATACTCTCTTGCGAAGTGTCCCCCTACCACATCGAATACCATGGTACTAGATATCTAGAGATGGTAGAACACAGATCTAGTTTCGGCAGAGACAGAGACAGCCTACAAGGCTATGGACGGACAGACGGTAAACGCTCGCTAGAAGGAAGATTATCTGCCAATAGTAGCATCGCACTGTTGCCTACTCCGGAGGAAGGGGTATCTTCTGAATCTGCGACTTCTCTTTGTAATTGTGTGAGTAAAACTCTCCAGTCAGTAACCAAAGTTAATAAACTAGTCCGCACCTACCGACCTTTTGGTAGAGCTCAACTTTCAGCATGTCCGCGCTTAACTCACCAGCCGAAATAACCTCACCACTCCCTGCATATTACCCTCCGAATCGGTTCGTTTATCAAGAAGGAATTTGGGCGTCTACGATCTCATCGCTGCACAGTAAACGCGAGGTGGATATTGACATGCGGGCCAAGATGACATCCAGCTATCCACTGGGTAGTCTCTCCTCATCAAATAAACGTGACAGTGTTTACATCGCCGAACACAATCGAGAGGGCACTATTTATTCCAACACCCCCAAAATCGCCTACCCAGCTTTACACTTCACGGAGGCGGCGCCACAAAACTTGTCGGAGATGCATATAGGCTGGGAATCGGACCTTGGCAGTCCAGCACGCAGAATTTTTCCTTGTAAATTGCGTTCGGGCACGCGTGCAACGTGGGTGTAATTTGTGTATTGCCTATCTTTCTTGAATGTATCCATGCTTCTGCGTGTTGGATGTTTCGACGAGTCCCTGAAGCACCTGCCTATTCTTCATGACAAATGACCTTACTTTAAACCACCACATCCACAATACACCTCAATGGCACAACCTTCAAGTGGCAGCGCGAAGCCTAACGAGCTACGTATCCAGATCAATAAGCAAGCAGGAATTGTTCAATTTGACTCCGGATTCTCGGTTTTCCATGTCCATGGTGAGCAGTATTCTTTCATAGTCGTGATCTACCACCTAGACTTATCATCATATCTCATCCAGAGAATGGAGAAAGGACTACTAAGCTTGCAACCGATCTACGGAATGTACTTTACGCCGAGTTGCTGGAGAATAACGTGGTCAAGATCGCGACTTTGGCGCGTCGAAAGAAAGCGCTTGCTCTCGTTTTTGTAGAAGGGAGGTTACAGGATCCGGAGACAGCTCAAACTGCTGAGGCCTGGGTGTCATCTATAATGAACGCAGCTTATAATGGTACGGAATGCTGGTACACGCCCTCCCCGAATAAACTAATCCGCTTTTAACGACAGGAGTGCCTCCGCGTAGACGACTGAAGGTGCTTGTGAATCCTGCTGGCGGCAAGGTAAGTCTAAAATAGGGTTCGAGTGCGTAAACTCAAGAAATAGTAGGGTCAAGGTGTTGGGCTATTCAATAAGAAAGTCAAGCCGATTTTGGTCGCCGCCCATTGCACGGTAGATTCAATTGGTAAGAAACCTTTCCGATACTCCCTATCGATAAAACTCACACTCCGCAGTGACTACGCATTCTAAACATGCGACCGAACTAGCCCAATCTTTCCCGTTGGATTATGACGCCTTGCTCACGGTATCAGGAGACGGGCTTGTGTTTGAGGTGCTGAATGGATTTCACAAGCGCCCGGATGCCGCCCATGCATTTTCGATCCCTGTATGTCCTATCCCAACGGGTAGTGGCAACGCGCTCGCAATAAATTTACTTGGGGTTAAGGTAAGGTAATGCCAAATAACGCTGTGCTCTTGTGTTGATATCCGCCTGTTCGTAGGAGGGGTTTGATCTAGCTCTTGCAGCACTAAATGCCATCAAAGGTATGTAAAATAGCCTTTGAAAGTCCTAAAAATGACAATATATCGACAGGGAAGAAAATGAGCTACGACTTGTGCTCTTTCACACAAAACGGCGAAACCAGCATATCGTTCTTATCACAGGCTATTGGGTTGATGGCTGACCTTGACCTGGGGACTGAGAACTTGGTTTGTCTATTTCAACTTGGTGTTGTAGTTTTTCTAATGGGATTTCTGAAAAGCGATGGATGGGTGACACACGGTTCATCGCGGGCTTCCTCAGAGGAGGTGAGCTGTTCAAAAGCGTCCAGGGATATGAACTAACCGCCGAGTTTAGTGGCAAATAACAAGCCATGCGCCATGTCACTATCAATGAAGGTTGCGCATCGCGACAAGTCCCAAATGGTTCAGGCGCTCCGGGAATCAAAAGCTTCGACGACGGCAACGAATGCCGCATCGAATGAGATCATAGCCTCGGACGTCCCTGCTCTAGATACTACGCCAAAGTTTGCCGGAGAGGACGTTAATGGTCCAGGCTGGTTTACCTTCGACAAACCTGTCCTATATGTCTAGTGCGTCCCTTCATCTTGATCAATCCGCTAGTCTAATGCTTCAGGCAATAGTGCTGGGACGATGCCGTACGTTGGTAGGGACATGATGGCCTTCCCGGTGTCCTTGCCATCGGATGGTTTGGTAGACGTCAGTATCCAAGAGATGGTAGGTGGTTTTAGCATATTCTCTGAAAATCATTCAATTATTTTTACAGGCTCCCAGGTCACTCATGGTCAAAATGATATCCGGTGCTGAGAACGGGGATCAATTCTGGCTTCCAACGGTATGTCTTGACTATATCAATGCGATTACATCTAACTCGAAGATCTGTTAGCAACATTACTTTAAGGCAGAAGCATATAGGCTCCGGCCACACGCCTCGTCAGGTCATCTCGCTATTGACGGCGAGCGATTCCCTTACAAAGAGTTTCACGTCGAGACACTCAAAGGTCTCGGCACTACGCTCAGCATGACTGGAACCTGGTTCTCTGGGGATTTTGGGAATGGCCAAATTCCGGGCGATAAGACAACGTAAACACAACAGCATAGACGCTTTGAATTTTGCTCCTTGGGACTCTTTACAATGTCGTATACCTAGTTGTCTCTTGTTGTACATAGCATAATTACCATATTTTCATCACCCTGGTTCGTCGTGGAATATTAGTGGTCGTATCACGTGACCAAAGATACTTGTTTGTTTTGAAGGCGCGTTGAACCATTGTTTGGCACTGGGCGCTTGCCACACCCTATATAAGCCACCTCTGAGCTAGCTGTGTCCGACAACAAGCCTCCTCTCGACCACCACCTCTATACTCTCTATCTTTCGTGAGTGCCATTATCAGAGCTTTGGGCCCGCGTACCAATCGCTCATTCATATCTTTTTGTTCTATTTTCTTCGAATCGCTGAAACTCCTAGACCAACCAAATTACTGTGAGTATATGCCTATAGCGAAGCCGAACTACTCTAACGACCTGTGTTCAGCTTCAAAATGCCTCCCAAGAGCACTGCTGCTGAGAAGAAGCCCGCTTCCACCGCTGGCAAGGCTCCCGCCAAGGCGCCCGAGTCTGCAGTGGCCAAGAAAACGGCCTCCAAGTCTGCGGGCGGAGCGGCAGCCGACGGTGAGAAGAAGAAGCGCAAGAAGTCGCGCAAGGAGACGTACTCGTCGTACATCTACAAGGGTGAGTCGACTTTGTGGTGTTCGGCAGCGAAGAGCTCGGGCTGATTTGGGGCGTGGTCGGCAGTTCTGAAGCAGGTTCACCCTGATACTGGAATCTCGAACAAGGCGATGGCCATCCTGAACTCGTTCGTGAATGATATTTTCGAGCGAATTGCCGAGGAGGCTTCCAGTGAGTTGAATGGAATGGCGAGCTTGATGCGATGGAATTGCTAACTATGAATGGCAGAGCTCGCGTCTTACTCGAAGAAGTCCACCATCTCTTCCCGCGAGATCCAAACATCTGTGCGACTCATTCTCCCCGGTGAACTTTCTAAGCACGCTATTTCTGAGGGCACCAAGGTTAGTGCTGCACGCTATCGTCCAATTCGCGCTTTGCTGACGGGTCCCAATCCAGTCCGTGACCAAGTTCTCGGCGGGTGCTGGTGGAAAGTAAAGTGTTATTGGAGTGTACCATTTGTAGTCGCTATCTTTATCGTTGTGTGGAGTCATTGTGTGCTTGTATCAAACTACTGTTGTCTGTGGGCCTATTTTTTGTTGTCCGTAGATAGGATATTATAAAATCTCTATGAGAACACAAGCCAAAGTAGTGGGTGTGACAAGGGGCTCAGAAACCTGATAAGTAGAGAGATGAGCAACGATGAAGGACTGGTGGAACGGGGGAGTCATACCGTATTTAGTACCCGCCTCCTTGCGATTCCGCTTGCCTTGCGCGATCTTCTCCTCTAGTGCCTCGCGATTCTGGTATGCCTCAGATAATAGGGTGGAGAGTTGGTGTCGAGACCGAGCCAACCCAGTCGATTTTTGAACCTAAGAGATACCGTGAGAAAAGTCAAACGCAACATTCATACCACATACCTTCATTCGAGGTACCGCAGGTGCGTCAGCAGGCGTGGTGGTGACAGCCTTGCGCTTCTCGCGTTCAGCGATTTGACCCTGTCTCAACTCCTCATTAGGATCAAACGTGGCCATATTGTCTTCAGACCGCTCAGCGAACTCCTTCGCTTCGCTTTTCGTCTGGTTCCCAGCTTGCATGTCGACACCAGAGGTCAGTCTCTGCATGAACTTCTTGTATACAACTGGGTCGTGCGCTGCCCATTCACCGGATGGGAGTTGGTAATATCCTGGGTAGGGATCATAGGGCGATGGCTCTGGGGGCTCAAAGTCTTTTACGGCTGGAGCGGAGGAAAGTGTTATGGATGATGTGCCTGGGGTGGATTCTGGTATGGCTGGCGCTGCCTTTGTGGTCGAGCCTGGAACATATAAGATCAATGACAAGGAGGCTGACGGTTCTCCCGTATTACGCACCTAATGAGAAGAAATCGACAGCAGGGGCAGCCGCAATCGTAGGCAGCACCTCTTTGGCTTTTCCTTTCGCCATTGAAGGCGGAAGGAATAATCCATTCGAAGTCGATTTCTCTTCGCTCTGCGGGGCAGAAGTAGCGGTGTTCGAGATCCCAGTAAAGCTAAGCGCAGGTCCGCCACCACCCCCAAGTACTCGCTTAGGCTCAGGCGCTACTGGCGCTGCGTTCTTAGGCGCAGGCAGTGCCGAAAATAGCGACGAAGCACCAGCGCCCTTCGTGCCACCAGAGGCTGCAGTGGTACGAGGTTTTTTCGGTGCCCTTTCTTCGTCCTCATCGTCGAATTTTGGAGCTTCGACTGTGATGCGTATGGGGCCGTCCCGACGTTTTTTAGGCGCAGGAAGAGCAAGAGAGGATGACGAGGTAGTTCCAGCCTCTTTAGATGGTGGGTTCACAGTTTTAGGTAGAGCACTAGCGTTGCTCTTCGTTGGGGGAGAGGGCGGGGAGTTGGATTCTCCATCGCTGTCGTTGTCAGACCCATAAGAAGTAACACCTCGCAGCATAGTGGTCTAGATCACAAAGACTTTGTTCAAGTAGAGATCACGTAGATAGCTAATACGCGACGAGTGATACCAAGTTCGCGTCGAGTTATAGACAAAGACGATAATCAAGTGTCGCAAGTGTGGTAGAGTTGAGAGCCACAGAAAGGTGGCTGTGCGCCAACTAGCGCCAAGAACAGAACTAGCGCATTTACCAGTACGGCATCTATAACGGGCTCATTCTCATCGCATCAGAATGCTTATCTCCAACATAACTTGCTCTCTCGTACCACCCACATCCGGCGACTCGTTCAATTTAATATCGTCTCATAGTACTTATAATCCGCCCCCCCAACGCATCGTTTTTGATTTGGATCAGAGTCGTTGAACGGTTGGGTAATCATGCCGGTCCCACGTCTATTTAAACCACATAGGCTATGGAGTGCTTCGAGCAAGCAAACACTCGGCTCGAGTCACACTCTTGCGCGTTCCATTTGGTCGACTGCGAATCCCAGTAGTCAGCGATTTAAAACCCCAACCCCATCTACACTCACTCGCCCCCTATCACCCCTCACCAGGACTCTACCTTCACCTATATTCTCCTTCGCTCCCAGGATGGTTCACGAAATGGCAAAGGCTGGGTTTGGGGCTGGAACCAACGATCACTATGACAAGGCTCGACCATCCTATCCGCATGAAGCACTGGCGGCTTTGTACACTAGTATACCTAAGACGGAGGAGCCGCTTCGAATCGTCGAGTAAGCTGAGATACTAGCATCAATGATACTACATACTGACGATGGACAAGACTGGGTTCTGGTACAGGTCTCTTCACACGAGCTTTGCTTGGACATCCGACGCTCGGCCCGGCGGTTGGCGAACTAAAAGCTATCGAACCTTCCGAGGGCATGCGAGAAACTTTCAGTAAGCAAACCAAGGATTCGAGGGTTGCCTGCTCTGCTGGGGATTTCTTGAACACGGGTGTCGAGGATGGATGGGCTGATTTGGTGGTAATCGCGCAGGTTAGTTTGTCGCGCCCGCTATACAACCCAGCATAACCTAAGCACGATGCAGGCGTATCACTGGTGCCCGGACTACGATAAGTCCATTGTAAGAATGATATAGCATCACAATGGAGGTTTCGAACTAATCTATGACTCTATGCAGGCTGAATTTGCCCGTATCTTAAAGCCGAAAGGGATCGTTGCGTTTATATGGAACTTGGAAGATCGGTATGCTATAACGAACCATCCGTCTATACCCATTATGTACTCACTTTCTTCGCAGGGCAAGGTGCCCGTGGGTAGCCAAGATTCGTGACTTGATTGAAGCTCACGAGAAAGGATCCCCACAATTTCGTCTTGGGGTACGTTCGTTCTCTACCCATCGGTAAACTTATCATCTGAGCTTTGAGTTTCAGCTCTGGAAAGCAGCATTCGACACGCCCTCCTACAAAGACAACTTCCGAGAACCTGAATCCAAGACCTGGGATTACACCGTCCCGACAACCGTTCAAGGAGTCCACGATCGCGCATTTAGTAAATCGTACATTGCTGTTCTGCAGCCCCCCGAGTCCGACAATGTTCGCAAGGGCATTGACGAGATCATCGCCAATGCGGAGAAAGACTGGATTAACGAAGAGCAGGGAGTGTTCAAATACCATTATGAGACTTTCCTTTACGTTATGCGTCGTAAATGAGGTATGGGAATCTATCTATCCCGAAGGGGTTGTGTTTGTACAAATCCTATTCCACAAATACAAAGATATATGCAGTCCGAACAATACAATTGAGATAGCCACATGATAGACGCGCTCCTTTGCTGACAAATTGGTTGATCGAACGTGGTTTGCCACTTGGCCAACGCGTTGCAGCCAACCACCCTGTGGCCTGACTCGAGCAACGACTTGGCTAGCTATCATGAGCGAACCGACTGAAACCCCAGCTGCAACTGCGCCTGCGCCAACGCCAGCACCGGCGCCAGCCCCAGCCCCACCAGCCCCAGCCCCTACGTCTACGCCTGCCCCTACAACTGCACCAGCACCGACAACGGCACCTGCCTCTGCGCCCGCACCTACATCTGAAACTGCAGCTGCGCCCGAACCCAAACCTGCAGCTGCGCCCGTACCCAAACCTGCGGCTGCACCTAAACCCAAACCTGCGGCTGCACCCAAACCCAAACCCGCCGCTGCAGCTGCACCTAAACCTGCATCTGCGTCTACCCCAAAGCCAAAAGCCGCGGAACCCAAGTCGCCCAAAGAGGTGCGCTCGTCCTGATCACTCGCCGTCCAAGCCATTTACTTAGCATAATTTAACCACGCATAGAAAAAGCCCAAGCCCGCTGCTTCTGACAAACCTGCTAGCGGGGCTGCAGCCTCTGCACATGCACCACCAGCTCCTCCGACTCCGAATGCAGACGCAGCTAATACAGACGCCGCTAAACCGGCCAAACCGAAGCAATCGCGGAAGCGGAAGCCTAACAAGAAGGCCGAGTCTGGTGAACCTGGGGCTAAACCTGCGACTGGGTCTAAGCCGGCACCCACTGGGAATAAATCTGCACCCGCCGGGAACAAACCTGCACCCAAGGCCGGGGCTAAACCCGCACCGACTTCTCGTGGTCCTCGCGTGAAGCGTGAAGAGGATCGCGACGATGGGGAATCTGAGGTGGAGGGTCGACCCGCTAGGCGGACTGGGACTCCGTCTGAGTCTGAGTCCGAGTCGGAATCTGAAGACGAGAAGGAGAAAGGGAAGGGGAAAGAGGAAGGCGCCAAGTCACCTGAGCCTGCGGTTATTGAGGTCAAATCTCCCGGCGTTGCTGCTGAGGAGGTAAAGTCGCCTGTTGAGGTGCAGGAGGGAGAGAAACCAGTTGACGGCGAAGATGAGAAGAAGGAGCGCAAGCCGGGAACTTATGGGCCTGGATATGTCAATAAAGATAGGCATAAGACTGGTGGGGAGCGGGTGAGTTTGGATTGGGGGTGCTATATTGATTTCAGATAAGGCTGACGGTGTGGTGTAGGATAAAATGACCCCTGAAGAGTTGGCGGAGAGGATAGAGAAGATTCGGTTGCAGAACGAGAAGATAAAGCAGAAGCGCGAGGTACGCCCCTGTCATTCTTATTCGAGGTTATTGTACTCATTATGCTTATTATTGTATTCAGCAAGTCGACGCGGACGCTGAGGAGTTTGAAAAGTCTATGGCAGCTGACCGACAAGCTCAAAAGGCCCAGCGAGAGGCTGCAGCCGCCCGCAAGCGAGCGCAACAACAAGTTCAGTCTTCGGTCGACGATGAGAGGAAAAGGAACGCCGAACGCAAAATGGAGAAACTCCAGGGCCGGGAGTGGGACGCTGAGAAGGAAGATTCTGATTGGAACCACGCTGGGCGGCCTCCTCGAGGTCGGGGTGGGTTCGGGGGTAGGGGCGGATTCGAAGGCAGGGGTGGGTTTGGAGGTGGAGGCGGGTTTGAAGGTAGAGGCGGGTCCGAGGACAGGGGCGGGTTCGAAGATAGAAGCGGGCTCGGAGGCGGGGGCGGATTTGGAGGTGGGGGCGGATTCGGAGGCGGGGGTGGGTTCGGAGGCGGATTCGGAGATGCAGGTGGGAGCAGTTTCGGAGGCGGATTCGGAGGCGGGTTTGAAGGTCGTGGTCGTGGTGGACGCGGTGGACGCGGTGGACGCGGTGGGCGTGGCGGGCGTGGCGGGGGGCGGGGTGGATTCGACAACGCGCGTGGATCTGGTCGTCAACAGAATGCGCGTCCTGAGGCACCTGCTCAGGCTGATTTCAAGGACGAGAAACAGGTGCGTTTATATATATTGTTTCGAGCCGCTTGACTGAACACATTCGTTGGCTGTCCAGTTCCCCGACCTACCGCCCGCTGCTCCCGCTGCCCCTGCAGCCCCTGCAGCCCCTGCAGCCCCTGCAGCTCCTGCGGCTACTGCAGAATAAATGCTAGATGATTCATCTATCGGCCTTCTAAAACCTCGGATCGGATGCGTGGGATAAAGCTCCACAGCGTAAGATATGTCGCCTTCATAGCCCGGCTAGCACTAACGCGCCGTATTATTGCAGGTTTTGTGTCTGTTGTTACCAAATGTCCTGTAATCATGTTGTGAAATTAACTTGGTTGTGTGTGTGATGTTTTATGTTGCTCATAAAAAATTTAAAAACGTTCCTGAGCAACAGATAATTTAAAGCTCTGAGAACAAAACTGCGTCACACCATGCATTCACGGTGGTTACGCGGGGCGGCATTACACGGACAATCGATATTCTCACGATCCGGAACGCTCCAGACGCGCTCCCGCGGCCCAAATCTTCAGCAAAAGCCACCAGTCTTACTGCACAGATTGTTCTCAGCTTCACATCCACGTCCCGGCTTCATGTCTCTCTCCAACAAGCTCTCCATCACCGATATCGAATCGCTCGAGGGCAAGCGTGTCCTCGTTCGCGTCGACTTCAACGTCCCGATTCAGGATGGGAAGATCACGAACCCGGCGGTAAGATCTTGTGAAATGAATGCGCGTCGGATTGTAGGCTGAGGTTCTTGCAGCGTATCGTAGCGGCGCTGCCGACGATCAAGTACGCTCTTGACAATGGTACGCAATAGTAATCGTGAGGTTAGGTTTGGAGCTGACGGTAGATACAGGGGCCCAGGCCGTCATTCTCATGTCCCATCTTGGCCGTCCCGACGGCAAAGTCGTTGAGAAATACTCCCTCAAGGTCGTTTCAAGCGAGCTCTCCAAACAGCTTGGTGGCAAGGAAGTTACCTTCTTGAACGACTGCGTTGGTCCCGAGGTCGAGCAAGCCGTGAACTCTGCTGCACCTGGATCCGTCATCCTGCTCGAGAACTTGCGCTTCCACATCGAGGAGGAAGGCTCCGTCAAGGATAAGGCGGGCAACAAGACCAAGGCTGACCCCGCTGCTGTGACCAAGTTCCGCGAGGGACTCACCGCCCTCGGCGACGTCTATGTCAACGACGCGTTTGGTACCGCTCACCGTGCTCATTCGTCGATGGTTGGCGTCAAGCTGCCTCAGCGCGCTGCTGGATTCTTGATGAAGAAGGAGCTCGAGTTCTTTGCAAAGGCTCTGGAGAGCCCCGAGCGTCCATTCCTGGCTATCCTTGGTGGCGCC
>JANWGL010002998.1:11073-21861 GCA_025200755.1 Ceratobasidium sp. C01 | reverse complement strand
ACTCCTAGCCATAGCAGATTGCCGAGCCCAAGCGGCGCCTTCTTGACTGCTGAGAGCTTCCATCGCCCGCCGTCTGCGAGTCGAACCTTGGGCACCGTCGACCGCTCGCTCGCCGTCTCCGAGAACGTAAATATTCCCGAGTCCCGGTCATTTGTCGGCCTGTCATGTTCATCTTCGGGTCCGTATGATTCGGCTTGCACAATACGCACAGGGTCGCTGGTCGGTCGGTGAGGCGCGACTACCGCTTGCAAGGACGCGACGCCCGTGCCATTGTGTCCGGTAGGGTGCATCTTGACTTCCACGCCTATCCAGGAACGTCAGGTATGGCTAATAAACGTCGGCACCAACACTCACCGAGGTGTGCGAATGCGACCGGGTTCTCTGGGTCAACCGTCAATGGCTCGCGGTCTCCCATCTCGGGCAACAGCGACGCAACCGCATCTGGTCCCTATCCCAACTTCAAGTCAGTTTCACGTATCTCTCCTCCACCTCCCAACTTACGTTAGTCAGTCTCCACATCGACCTAGGCAACCCCGACGCCATCATCCGGTCAAACGCATCCCGCGACTTGACGTCTCCAATAACCGGCGCCGCGAACAAGTAAGCATCCCGGATCCTCACGTTGCTCTTATAGTCTGCGTTTTGCAAGGCCACGGCGCGGGCGTAGGCGAGCGAGGCAGTTGCGCAACCAAGAGAGTGGCCAGTAAAGTAGACGTTGATCGAGTGGATGCCGGTGTTCCTAGTAAGGTGATCTGCAACAATTTGGATTCCGTCGCGGATGGAATCTATTTTTGGTGTAAGTAGGTGTGTGTAGGTAAGAGATATGAGGCGCTTACCGTATGGTGTGCGAACGGGCAAGTCAGCTTGTTTGGCTTCCGCCTCTGAAGTACGCTTGAACCACGACCCAATCTGCCTTGCATGCCTCTTCATGTGATCTTTCAGCGACCTCGGCGCACGCGCCTCTTCAGGGAACATCCGCGCCTTGAACCCAGCATGAACTACAAACCAAGCGTCAGCCCCTTCTCTCCCTCTAAATAACTATTACCCACCTTTTCCAAACCCAGGAATCCACTTCCCAATATCCTCCCTCGTAAACGTCAAGTCCGTCACCCACTCGTCAAACTCGGTCGGACTCGTCCCCTTGAACGCGACGACGATCCACGGTTCCCTCGGATGCCAGAACAGAGCAGAAAACGCGCTTCCTACCGTGTTCAGCTCCGAGACGGGCTCATACTCGATTCCGGAGCCGTACAAGTGTGCGCGGATCGTTCCGTCTCCGGGAGCAGGTCCAGAAGGCGATATATGTGAGTTTGTCGCGTCTTTCGGGTTTGCGGCGGACGTCGTTAGAGGGGATGTGGGAGGAGAGGCTCGGAAGGTTTCGTGGAGGATGTTTACTCCAGATTGTTCGTCTATGCCTAGGACGTCGAGGACGATTTGGCCGATTGGTTCACCTGTGAGCGCTGCACGTGCGCGTTGGGCGGCTGTGGGGCCTATGAATTTGTCGAGACCGACGCGACCGCGGCCCCTGAGGGCGCCGAAAATGTCGAGAGGGCTGTTGGCTTTTACGATCGAGAGCGCGTCGCGGATTGCTGTAGAGTCGTGTTCGTAGACTAGGCCGGAGAACTGAAGTCTGTGGGGGAAAAGAGGTGAGTGATCATCGCGAAGTGAAGGATGTAGGCGACGCCCGACGAAGAAGGGGGGAGGTTGAGAGAGCGAGTAAAAGGTTGGAAGAGATAGAGGTCCAAGAGGACAATAAGACGAGTAGGTTGATGATGATGTTGAGAGTTGATCAATCCATCGCCGCCACTCCCCCAAACCAACACGTGCGACCACGCCTAACAAGCACAAGAGGAAACTCACAAAAGCCGAGCGATGTCGAGGTCATATCTGCGATTATTGTTCCCTGCGCCAAACTTGGATCCGCGCGCTTCGACGGATTTGGAGAGCGCTGCGCGGGAGGCGGCGAGTGCGCGTTTGTCGCCTTTCCACCAGGCGTCGTACATGGGTGTTGTTACGGCTGGTCATTTGTGTGAGATAGGTAGTTGGTTAGTGAGTAGGGAGGGGGGAGGGATTGGGTGGCTATTTACGTACCGTATGCATACACTCGAAAAGCCACACGTTGTATCCCAGGTAACGAAAGTAACATGCAGATCAAGAGCATCGGGATGAGAAAGATAGTCGTCATGATAGCAAACACGAGCGTCCACTCGAATGACTCGGTATCCGTATCTACTACCCCGAGACCGGCCACATCAAATGAGTTCTTTCCAACACCTTGAAACGAGATAGGATAAGATAAACATACAGCCGAGTTTGATGACTTGTCCCCATACGGTCCATAGGAATTTTATGTATGATTTAATCCAGCTGTAGAACGTGCCGAGGACGGTCGGGGGTGCGATTTGGACTAGTTCGTCGCTGTGGAGCGCACGCAACTTTGCGTGCACTTCTTCAGTCGATTCAGGAGGGCCACCTATAGGAGAACCAAGTGAGACCGACGAGCGGAAACTCATCGTGCAGCAAGTAGTGGTCGAGCAAAACTTTCTCAGTGGTGGAAGAGAACAAGAGCGAGGGAAGGCGCGGCGTGATGTCAGAGTCAAAGCTGGGCTCTTATCCTGGCAGTAATTCAGTACGGGATCTGACCAGAGACCCGAATTTGACGGGTGTAAACGCTTAGAAGCCTTTTATGGATAGGTGACCCCGCATCCCCACCTTGGCCAGTTGCGCGTGAAAAAACGCGTGGATGTAGGGTGAAGGCACAGGCGATTGCGAGGTGCAGTGAAGTGGATAAGCATGTGTTTCTCACGTTAAAAGACCTATTGTCCAAGCCAATCAAATGTAGATAGTTAAATCCCTATAAATCACAGAAATCAAACCTGAAAAAGATTCTCAGAAGGGTAAAGTTCATTAAGTTCTAGATCGAGCGGGGGTCAGGGCAACCACCCAAGCTCGTGAAAAAACGGGTGGGTGATAAGTTACACGCCGACATCCGACATATATTTGTGCTCGAAACAAGCTCGAAATGAGAGCACTCGAAGTGTGATGACTAAGCAGCGGGTCTAGCTAAGCGCCGTTGATTCCTCAAGCGCACCTCGCGGCGTCGGCCACCAACCCCAAACCCACTTTAACTCGCTAATCTCGTATTAGCTTCACACACCACAAAATGGTACGTGTCGAAAATAAACTGATATAGCTATATTAACGCTTTGTGCAGGCGCCAGGCAAAAGTAAGGGTGGCAAGATGCTGGGTCTCATCAACTGGAGACTCAAAGTCACGCTAAACGACGGGCGTACGCTTACGGGCCAAATGCTTGCGTTTGACAAGCATATGAACCTTGTTCTTGTGGACTGTGAAGAGTTCCGTCGCGTCAAGTCGAAAAAGAAGGGCGAGGAGGCAGTGGAGCAGGAATTAAAACGTACTTTGGGATTGATTATTTTGAGAGGAGAGACTGTTGTTAGTATTAGTGTTGAGGGACCGCCGCCAGTTGGAGAGGACGATAAGTCGAAGGCTACGGTGAGTTACGAGTGGTTCTGCTAGGAAATAGTTTCTGATTGGGTTATGGTACGCGTAGCTCCCTCCTGGTCCTGGACGAGGAATGCCTGCCGGTCGCGGAATGGGAATGATGCCGCCTGGTGAGTTCTAGTTCTATTCTTCATTGATCGTCATTTGGGAATGTACTGATGTGCGGGGGTTAGGTGTTATGCCACCGCCAGCCATGTCTGGCCGGCCTATGCCGTACGGCGCGCCGCCCGGTATGCCCCCAGGTATGCCTGGATTCGGACGAGGGTACGTCCCCTTTACATACTCTAGAGAATAGAGAACTCTAACTGAAATATACGCGTAGAATGCCGCCCCCAGGTTTCCCCCCTGGTATGCCCTTCCCACCTCCTGGGTTCAACGGACCGCCACCCGGGTACGTACAATTGTCTCATGACGTCGTAGCATACTAAATACGTGTATCTATAGCTTCCAGCCTCCTCCACAGTAGTTTGTTAGGGCTGCCTGACCATCATCCTACCTTGCTTATTGTTGGAACAGTGTGCTACCAAAAATGGTTATCTTTACGTCTTCACGCGCCAAATTTGTTTGTATCGAACTGGAATCTTTTATAAACTATTTCAGGCGTCGGGTGATCAGCACAGTTCTTTTGCAAGTAGAAATACACGGTTGATTGGTATGTTTTGTTTTGTGTTTGAAGTACTACAGTCAGAAGTCTACAGAAGATCAATCGCTTTGGTCCTCATCGTCAGACTGTCCTATGGAAATCTTGGGACCAGTGCCTTCTCCCTCCTCATCGCTCTCCTTTCCTTCAGCTGCCTCTTTGGCGGCGCGCTTTTCGTTGAGTTTCTTGATAACTTTGTCTGCTCGGTTGAATATACCGCCTGTTGGCGAACCGCAAGCTATACACTTGGGCGTTTTGGCAAAGCGTTTAATCGCACAGGCACTGCAAAAGTAGTGCCCGCAACGTGTAACAATACTAAACAAACAAATTAGCATGCTGGATGTAACAATAGATTAGGGGCACTTACGGTTCGGTGTACTCTTTCTTGCAAATGAAGCACGCGAACGGGATATCTTCGTCTGAATCAGAGTCGGAGTCGTCGCCAGCTTGCTGTTGGGGAGCCGCAGCGAGCTTGTCGAGTTGCCATCCTTGCATGTCTAAGAGCAATCGTCAGTTCATTTCAGGAGAAAT
Source organism: Ceratobasidium sp. C01 (assembly GCA_025200755.1). Lineage (NCBI taxonomy): Eukaryota > Fungi > Basidiomycota > Agaricomycetes > Cantharellales > Ceratobasidiaceae > Ceratobasidium > Ceratobasidium sp. C01. Next base: position 17,167 of record JANWGL010002998.1, on the reverse strand, counting down.
GCAAGCGATATAACCTACAGGTTCCGCGGTCGTGCAAGAATTTACAGGTGTCTCCAAATCCACAGTAGCCAGTTTCTGAACAAGCAATATTAGCATCCACTAACTCATACAATGAGTCACGGTCCTCACCTTTATAATCCTTGCATACATCGGGCTGGTAATCAACGACAGTAACGGTTTTGATCGTATTAGAGCCGCGTTGAGGGCCTATACGCATTGCCTTGGGCGGCTCTCCTCCTTCGCGTTTCTTGATGTGATTCTTGTACGACGCCTGCCCGCGATATTGGCCGTCATCCGGTAATTCGTCCCTCTCCGCATCCCTCGCCGCCTTCCTCAACACCTCAGCAGCCTCCTCTCCATCCATAGCCTCCAGTTCCAGTTCAGCTTCCTCGCGGCTCATGCCCTGTCCAGCGCGCCACTGGATGTCAGGACCGTCATCGTTGTCCGTTCGCACACGTTTAGTGCCTTGTATGAGCGGGTTGAAGGCCTGTCGTTTTTTGGGGAGGACAACTTGAGATTTGGATGGGCCGGCAGAAGTCGAGGAGCCCGCCTCACCTGAGGGTGATGCTGAGCGTTGACGGGCCGTTGCTGGTCGGGCGCGAGCTTTCTTCTTGAAGAATGGGACGGTGGGCGTTGGTTCGGCCATGGCGAAGTGGATTTGGTCTCCGAGGGGAAGAATGATAGCTAGTGGACAATGCAAGCAATCCAGTGGTTTGCAGCTCAGTTATAGCCAGCAAGCACGGTGGAGGTCAAGTATCAGCACGACTCTGGGGCGAGCTGACAGATGAGTGCTTCATAAGCGCCTTGCACAGATATCCGATTGGAAATAAGATTCAGCTCTGCCAGCAACAGCCTCTTCGTCGCGTCGGCAATGATCTCCTCACTTAGGTTTGCAACGGCTGCATGTCTAGTAGTGTCTGTTCTCTCTCAAAATGCTCCGAGGAGCTTCAAAAAACTCGCCGATCCGGATATGCTCACGGTTGCTTCTCTGAAAGATACCACTTATAATGTTGACCACACGAATCCAAAGTCGCATTTGGCGCATATTTTGATTCCAAGGCCTCGTAAGTTCCTCATTTGATAGTTCATTGTATTTTAATAAACGTCAAATGTAGCCGATACCGCGAATAACACCGCAGTTCGCAACTACCTAGTCGAGACAATGAAAGCTCTAAACTGGGACGTCGAGGAGGACTCTTTTACAGACAACACGCCCTATGGCAGCAAACGATTCACCAACGTGATAGCTACAAAGGACCCGCACGCGCCTCGTCGACTCGTACTGGCTGCTCATTTTGATAGCAAGTTCTTCGCAACCTATCCTCAAAACCAGGTATGCATCACTATAACGCTCAATTTGGATTATTACTGATGCTGACGGCAGTTTGTAGGGGCGACGGACTCAGCAGTGCCTTGTGCGATGTTGCTCGACTTAGCTCAGACCTTAGATTCACTGCTGAATGAACGACAAAAGCGAATTGATTCGGGCGAAGAGGACGAGGAGGACAATGAGGCGGTTCACACGACTCTGCAGATTTTGTTCCTCGACGGAGAAGAGGCATTCAAAGACTGGACTCACACCGATTCAGTATATGGAGCTCGGTGAGTCTCACCGACGTCGCCGCTCGTTATTTTAGAATCTAACACGAGCGAAAAGGCACTTGGCGCAGAAATGGGCAACCACATATGTCGAACCGCATCCGAAACGACGACTCTACCCCGCAGAAACAATATTATCCACTATTGAACATTTTGTCCTCCTCGATCTCCTCGGTGCACCACGTCCTCTCATTCGGTCATACTTCCCGTCGACTGGCTGGCTCTTTGACGAGATGGCTTCCGCTGAGAGTCGCCTTGGAAGTGCTGGGGCTCTGGATGAGAAAGACTTCAAGTGGGATGCCCACCGTAGTGGCTTTTTCTTGCCAAGGACGGGATACCAGACTTCGTGGGGTGGGATTGAAGACGACCACCTACCGTTTTTGGAGAGGGGTGTGAACATCTTGCATATCATCGCGTCCCCTTTCCCTAATGTCTGGCACACATTACAAGTAGGCAAAAAAAAATACCCTATCGTTCTAGCCAATGCTAACAATAATGGTAGGATGATGCAAGTGCCCTGCATCTCCCAACTATGAAGCACTGGAACATGGTCCTCCGAGTATTCGTCGCCGAATATCTCGGGTTGAAACCAGCAAGCTCTTCTGGCTCTCAACCCCGGAGCGAGCCGGACAGCCCTATATCCAAGGCGGAAGAAGAACTGGTGAGTAGCATACAGGTGTAAACAATGCTGTTTGCCATGCTGACGACGGCAGACTAGTAGAGATAGTTCCGCATACCTTTGTCCTCAGGATCATTGCGTTATGTAGTGTGGTATGGGTGCGAATGTGGGTGAGATGAGGATTTGAGTATTGATGGTTTACATGTGTTTTTTATTATTGGTGAATTGGATGCATCCCTAATCCTCAAAGAATTCATGCGACTGTTGTGAAAAGAAACCTTGCACGCTAAACTTCCGAGAGAACTTTCTCCAACACAGGCACGAACGAACGCCAACTACTCTACTTGACCATCCGACTCCTCATCATCCACTTCGAACCCAAACGAAAACGCCATCCGCGAGCCTTCAGACTCTGCCGCTTTCGTGACCTGATCCCAAACACTCTGTTGCTCCGCAGCTCCCTTTCGGACCGTCCCTTTCAACGCCTTCAGAGCGTCGTCTAATATATCTGGCCTTTCCCGTCGAAGCACCGCGCAGAAATTGTCGTACAAGTCCGCACATGCAATATCGTCTGACCAACCGGAGATTTGGTCGGGCTTGTCACGCATGAAACGAAGTACATTGGCGAGCTGCACGGCCCAGGCAGTCAATTAAAGCTCCCCCTACCAGCCTGCCCTAGGTTAAATCACTCACTTCATGTTCTGATGCAAAGTTTTGAGTTACCGCAACCGATGCTTCAAGGTTCACGACCAGATGCCACCAGCCGCTTGGTCTATCAAAAGCAGGATCAGTAAGGTGGAAGAGCTGTACGGTACGAATCCAAGGGGGTGCATACACGTAGACAATTTCCCCTGCGTTGCATACACCGACACGCATCTTGCCGCGGTTGTCCGCTGAGTGAGAATTCGGACCGTACTCCGCCCAAGCAACATCAAAATACGACATAAACCATTCTAATAGAAGGCGTGATGCATGAGTGACTAGATGAAACTTAGGTGCGAGGAGGTAAGATTAACTGACCTGCGAGTGAGAGCGGAGATGTAACTTCGGCCTCATCTTCGGAGACATATACACCGGGCGGGCATGTGTCAGGCGGGAACATCACCCAACCTGCGAGAAACAAAAGTCAGATCCAGTGGGTAGTGCTGTTGGGCCGTGACTCCACACCTTTGCTTCCAGTTATCACCTAGAATATTTAATCAATAGCAGTCGGCGAACGCAGTGCGAAATTCTCAACGTACAGCATTCCACGCACTAGTAGCATTTGGATCTTTGTGAAAGGTGCTACCCGACCTTTCTGGCCCTACAATCTGAAAGGGGAAGAAAAGCTCTCAGCGACCCCATGGACAAACGATGCTGAAAGGAGACTCACAAGCCAACGGTAATCAGGTCTCTTATCCCCCATAAGCTTAAACAAGTCTTCTCCAAAGAACGCAGGGGGTGTGTAGTCTGCGCCCATGCCCTGGTCTTCATCTCCCACGGTCTTCTCAACGAATCGGCTATCGAACAGGTATAACGGCGCGTCGTCCTGAGAGCAGTTGTCCGCATATTCGCAGTAGATTTTCAGACTGCAGTCCAAAGCTTCCGCACGGAACGATATTTGCGAAAATCGTTTCTGAAGGTTCGCCAGTGACCATAAAGGTGAAGACCCTCCACAGGCACTAGCTACAGGCGAGAAAGCGGGCCAAGCGAGATGTGTCAATGCATTGAAAACAATAACAGGCTCTGAAAGAGAACCAAAGTCTCGCTCGAAGGTTTCGGTTGTCATCACACGGGCGTCTGCGCGAGCCATGGTAGACCGAGGGCTCATAGCTATCCCTCCCTTGCGACTACGTGGATAAAAATACCGAGAAACGTCTGTGTTCGCACATAGGTACGGCTGGTAAAGCTCATCTGAGAATAAGCCTGCGCAGTCGATGCCAGGTGTCTCAAATTTTGGTCGCATACATCGATCCTCCTGAGCCGCGAGGGTCCCTGTTAGTTTAAATTGCTGTAGGTATGTTTTACGCCAAGTCCCGGCCCAGCCCCCTAGTTTTCCCTCCGATGATCGAATAAACAAGTCCTTCCAGATTGGTTGGTGCGCACAGTATGCAAAGAGAGTTTTTGAACAGGAACCGAGGCGGAGAACATCATGCGCTCCGAGCGTGCTGATGATGGCTAGCAGCAGTGGATCCGAGAGGGCATGGAGCAGACCAAGACCACGAGCTCTTATTGAGATCGTAGACTTAAGCAAGAGATTTCCAGAGGGCTTGATGTTCAGATGTAAAGGACACTGAGGTGTGTTCGTTAAATTGCCCCCGTTTAGTGTGCTACGGGGCCGTTTAGAAGCTTCTTCAGCAAGATGACTAGGTTCGAGGAATGAAGCAGCACGTTTTTTCCCGGTAGAAGATTTTGTCTGAGTGATCGTCATTAATACGTGAGTAACACGAGTGTTGTTGTGAGTAAGTGGTCGTTAACATTTGGATTTCAAACTTCAAAGAATTAGCTTAGCCGCCTAGATCTTATCTTATCTTTACATACTCTGCCTCCGCCACTGACCGACTACCATCATGTCCCAAACGAACCCGTACTCGCCTGAAGTTGTTCTCGTCACCGGATCATACGACCATGAAATTCGGTTCTGGGAGGCATGGAGTGGTTTGTGTTCTCGAACTATTCAGAGGTCAGGCGAATCAGGGGTGGGTCATCTTATGTCCTTTGAGCAATCTGGGCGTGTCTCATTATCCCGGAAGCAAGTAAACAGGCTGTCGATCTCACCAGAGTACGTTTCGCGTTCGATTAGCTGCCCTTATTTTAACTCAAATGATTTCCCAGCAAACGACTCCTAGCGGCAGCAATATACACTAAAGTACATATTTATGATATCGCAGGGAATTCCTCTACACCAGTGCGTTTTCTAATGGCCTTGATGCGACGCCGCATACTCACGATATCCAAGCGAGCGGTGTTTGAAGGGCACAAGGGCAACGTTACGTCCGTATCTTTCCATTCCGAAGGGAAATGGGTTGTCACGGGCAGCGAGGACGGCACCATTCGTATATGGGATTTGAGAACAACAAATCTACACAGGGTATACGAAAACGAGGTGCCGAGTCAGTGAATCCCACTCCATTTTATAATAATTCTTAACTGGGTGCTTCGCTTCTAGTCAACGATGTCTGTATTCATCCCAACCAAGGGGAACTCATTTCTTGCGATCAAGCGGGGAGGATTCGCCAGTGGGATCTCACTCTGCAAGAAGAGGCATGCACTGTCGAACTGGTGAGGTTACCTTCATAGAAACTAGTGGAGCAATATGGCCTCATCCTATGTGTAGGCGCCAGGAGGAGACGTCCCCATCCGGTCGGTCAGCATCGCATCTGATGGTTCGTGCTTGGTTGCTGGTAACAACAAGGTGAGAGCTTATCGTCAATTATTACGAACTAAGCATCTTAGTGAGCGCAAAGGGCCGAGTCTATGTCTGGAAAATCCATGAAAGCGGACGAGACGGGCCACGTTATCAAGCTGTGACCAAATTTCAAGCACATAATAAGTATTTGACACGCTGCTTGCTCAGTCCCGACGTAAAGTAAAGGACCCCAACATGTGTTCCGTGCCGTTCTAACATCCGGGTGCTAGGTACCTTGCTACTTGCTCGGCCGATACCACCGTCAAAATCTGGCTTATTGGTGCAAATTACGAATTCAAGCTTGATAAAACCTTGCATGGTCACCAGCGCTGGGTGTGGGACGCTGCATTTAGCGCGGACTCTGCTTACCTTGTCACAGGTACGCATATTCATAGTGTGGTGTACGTCTACTAACCTGCCTTTATATACACAGCTTCCTCCGACCATGTCGCGCGACTATGGGAGCTATCGTCTGGGGAAACGGTACG
>JANWGL010002996.1:0-17752 GCA_025200755.1 Ceratobasidium sp. C01 | reverse complement strand
CGCAGCGTCGCAGCAGCTCCTTATTGCTAATAGCCGGCTCGGTTCAGATAGACCCCCAAGCTCTCATGCAAATCAAACGGCCCACGACCCGCAAAGTCCGCCCGACACAGCCTACGAGGTGAGCCGTTAGTTCGCTTGTTGTTTGTTCGTTTCAGCTCACACGCTCGCTTGGGCACAGATATGACGTGCTCATAATTAGCTCCTCAATGCAGTGGATGCCTACCGAGAATGGCAAGATCCCGCCTGAGAGATACCCCGTCCACGGTGAGCGCCACACTTTTCCATGGCCGAGAGCCAACGTAAGAGCGACTCGCTGAATCTATTTTGGTTTACTGGTTCCGCCATAGGCGGGCATGAGAATAGCTCTCCGCATCTATACCACGCGATAGCGCGCATAGGAAACACGTTTATTCCCGGGAAAACGAGCCCTGCTCTTGTAAGCTATCGACATCGCAACTCCCCTATCTCTTGCTTACTTACTCTCGGGCAGGGCGGGGCCTACGTGACATACGAAGAGGAGGAATACTTCTTCGATTCCGATTATTACGTCCTGTAAGAGAATTCCTCATTCTCCCTGGAAGATGTCTAACACTTATGATGGTATAGATGCTGGCGTTGAACGTTTTTGCTTTGTCATTTGCTTTTTTATATGTACATCTCCTCTCTTGTATCGATAAACACTAGCTGCTATATGAATAATCGCTTCAGAGCTCGGCCCGCCCATTTCAGGCTACGACAGGACTTGGCAGAATAGGGGCAATAAACGTGCAATAAACTTAATATGTGCCACCTGCGCGTGCATTCCATGTGAGCTATCCAGGGGGAGAAATTCATCCGATCAAGTGGTTCGGTGTGTGTGTCCTTGTCTGCGGGCTCCGAAGCGACAACATTTCAGACATTTCAGATTGGTGCTGTATAGTACCATTCCTCGGCAAGCCACGGAACCCGAATTTGTATCCGGTCCGTCACCAACGACGCCTTAGACATCCTCAAGACCGCCCGACAAATACTAAAATGGTGGGGAAATTATTGTATTTTGTGTCGAAGTAGTGAGCTTATGCTAGTGTGCGATAGACCGACGCCAAGGCCGCCCCTACCAACCCCATGAAGGAGTTGAGGATTGACAAACTCGTCATCAGTGAGTCTCTCCGTCGTATCCCAGCCCGACTCCAAGTTAAAGCAGCTCGAAACTAGACATCTCCGTCGGCGAGTCCGGTGATCGTCTGACCCGTGCCTCCAAGGTTCTCGAACAGCTCACTGGTCAAACACCCGTGACCTCCAAGGCGCGCTACACAGTTCGCACGTTCGGTATCCGCCGTAACGAAAAGATCGCCGTCCACGTTACGATCCGAGGGCCCAAAGCCGAGGAAATCCTCGAGCGTGGCCTGAAGGTCAAGGAGTACGAGCTCCGTCGTCGTAACTTCTCCGAGACGGGCAACTTTGGGTTCGGGATTCAGGAGCATATCGATTTGGGTGCGCGATACGACCCCGCGATCGGTATTTTCGGGATGGACTTTTATGTTGTGATGGGTCGTCCGGGTGCGCGTGTTGCGCGGAGGAAGCAGAAGACTGGGCGTGTTGGGTTCACGCACCGTGTGAAGAAGGAGGATACGATGTCATGGTTCAAGCAGCGCTTCGATGGTATCATCTTGGTGCGTCTCCTACCTCTCAGTTTTGCGTTTGGTCGACTTACGAAGTGCATTTATTCGACAATTACAGAAATAGTTCCTTTGCTTCTCACATTTCCCTCTGCTCATGTGTTTATATGCCATGCCGATATGCTATCCATGTACCAGCGTGACGCCCCCCGAAAACTACACGCTCATAGGCATCTATCCAGTGCCAAGTGAATTCATAAAACGAAACCCATACGAAAAAGATCCCAACGAATAATCATACAAACATCCTGCTGTCATGCAAATATCGTCATAAAAGTACATTCAAGAAGCGTCGCTGCTCGTTAAATCGTCCCCCGCAAACTTCCACCGTCTAACATGGCAGAACCAGCCTTTCCTGTCTGTGTCCGTGCTATCTTCGCCGCTGGGAGCCGCAGAGTCCGTTTTGTCGTCGGATTTAGTGTCCATCTTGTTGTCTGCGTCTTTGGACGACTCGTCCTCGTCAGGTTTGGGTTCCGCGCCGTCTTTGAGCCAGACGCAGAGTCCCTTGTCGAGGAAGGCGACGTCTTCCTCGGTCAGAGACTTGCGCAAGACTTCGGTCTTTTTGGACTTGGGCGAGAGGGTTGAAAGTGTGTACTTTCGGCTCTTGCCGTCCTCAGAGTTGGGCGCGAGGATGTACCTGCACAGTCACAATAAGTATAATAATGTAATAAAAAGACGGAAAACACATACTGTTCATCGTCGTTCTCAAGAACAATATCGCGCCTAGACACAAGCTCCTTCCCCGAAACCTCCGCAGAAACAGTCTTCCTCGACTTTCGCCTCTTCGTAGACCGTATATTCGACTCTTCAAACACAACAGACCTCAACGTATGCGGGTCATACACAAACCTATACATAACCAAATTAGATAAGACACGCTTGGCATCACACGACCCAAAAAAGCAACTCACCCAGAAGTCGTCCCGCCCTTTCCAAACACGATCGTCTCGCCGACGTCCCAGACGCGTTTAGCAGGGACCGACGTGTCTTCCTCGTCCGAGTCGAGGTACCACGTATCGATCCGGTCTCGTTTTACTGGTGGGACGAGTTCCAAGTCTGCACGTCGTTTAGCATACTGCTCCATACGTTCTCTCCGATTCGGACGATGAGGCGCATGCGCAGAGCCCGGCTATACAAACACAACAAAAAAATCAATTGACGCAACGCAAAAAAGCCAACAGCAAACTCACCTCCATCCAAACAACATCCACAATCTCCATCCCACCTCCATCATGGCTATTCCCCCACGAACTACTAACCAACTGTCCAGCCCCCTCTCTGCCCTCCCACGCGCCTCCCTTCGGCCTTCTCGCATTCCGACCCCCATTCGCCCCGCCCACCCAAACGCCGACTATGATCTTCGCGTCCCGCTTTTCCTTGCGCGCTTTCCTGATGTCATTCCAAGACGTCCTGTTTGAATGCACAGCGGCTAGAAGCAAGTTCGAATCGTCCGTGTATCCCGTGTATTGATCGCCCCAGAGCGGGATCGTAGGATGCGGTACGCGCGTCGCAGGTTGAAGAGGCAAGAATCCGGTAGGCACAAGGATCGTGTATTGGTACGGCTTGTACCCCTCAGACGTATGGTTACTCCTAGACAGAGCAGGCGGAAGGCATATAGGAAACGGCAAATTCGGATACACACACGTCCCAAGCCAAATGGGCGGCAGAACCGGAAGAGCCGATGAATGGTGCGCGGGCGGAGGCGTAGCGTGATGCTGATGCGGGTGAGCATAATGATGAACCAAGGGGCGAGACGGCTGAAGCGCAGGGATCGGCAGGCCGTGTGAATGCATGTGTTGTGGCTGTTTCGGGCCATCGGGGTAGCCCTGCATGGGACCCATGATCGGAGGGAGGTGTTTACTCTGTACCAAGGCTGGTACGCCCTGCCGTGCCTCCTCTTCTTCGCGCCTCCAGTCGCGTTCTTGCTCTCGAGGCATACGTCCGCGGTCGCGGGGATCTCGGAGTCGTTCCCACTCGCTCGCGGTGGAAGGACGTTTGCCAAAGTCGTTTTCGAATCCGACAGGGCGCTTGTTAATGCTCCCTCGTCGCGGGTCCCGCCCGCCGTCGCGCATGTCCATCTCGTGCTGGGCTTGTCGCTCCCGCTCACGTTCCCGCATAGACCGAGCCTGCTCCTCGTAGTCCCGATCGCGCTCGCGCCGTTCATGCTCGCGTTCCCTATCCCTCTCTCTATCCCGTTCTTTCTCGCGTTCGCGTTCCCTCTCGCTTTCACGATACATTTGCTCCTCCCTCTCCTTCTCCACTTCCCTTTCCCGGCTCCTGTCGCTTATAGCCCGCTTAGCTTCGTTCGCTCCACCAAGGCTCCTCTTTGTGCTCCCCGAGCGAACGCTCCTACTGGACACACCTCCCCCGCTCCGTCGACCTTTATTGCCCGGGTTCGTCTGCGTCTGCGGCGATTCAGGTCGAGACCCATAAACGGGAGCACTAAACGGCGGTGCATAAGGCCCATCATCCGGATGCTTCGCACCAGGATAAGGAGGGTAGTCTCGCAACGGGACGGGTTCGATAGCCTGGGGTCCACTCGGTGCCATCCCAGAAGTAAGAGTGTTACGCCTGCTGCCCGAAGAATTGCCAGACGGGTTAACGGACTGCGGACCAGAACTCTGCAAACAATCCATGAGCGCTCAAGAAGCAACAGTTAATCAAAATCCACGACTTACAGAATACTCAGAGGGTGGGAGAGGACTGCGCCGTCCGCCTTGAAGAGCAGCACCCGCACCGTATATGGGGTAGGGTGCACTTGGAGAGCGAGAGGCGCCGGTAAAGGCTACTGGTGACCGGGGGGCTGGGGTTGAATTGAGGGGAATGATAGGCTGGGGACCCCGTGTGCTCCCCGCCGATGGACCACTGCTGCTAAACGCGTGCGACGGGTATCCGGGTGGCGACCCCGCGACAGAAGACGAAGACGCGGGGCCAGGCGGTGGGCCGCCGGAAGGTTGACCCGAAGATGGCGCGTTCGGAGCCGAAGACGAGGAAGCGGGCGGATGGGTGTGTATCACGTGCACGTGGGAGTGAGGATGAGCCAGTGGGTGGTGTGTGTGGGCGTGTGGGTGGGGATGGTGGCCATGGGCGTGGTGGGTGTGTGGGTGGTGGTGCGCGTGTTGGTGGTGCACGACTGGATGCGTGTGGTTCGGCAGGTGGCTGTGTCCCTGCGTTGGATGTGGATGGAGCGAAGGGTGGGAATTAACGTGGTGGTGCGGCACTTGGTGACTATGTTGGTGGTACTGGTGCGAATGGTGCGATTGGCTCGACGACGGCGCCGGAGGAGGCCCCGAGTGTTGCGTGTGCGTCGGCGACGGTGTGTAATTGTGGGACAATGGCCCCTGGTGATACCCGTGTCCGCCGGATTGAGAGGACGAGTGGTGCTGGCTCGGGGGTGGTGGGCCATGGCTCGATGGTGGTTGAGACGGCGGCGGCGGGCCGTGTCCGTGGCCCGAGTATCCGTACTGGCCCGATTGGGGTGGGTAGTTTTGGCTCGAGGACGAGGGTGAAGGCTGGGGATATGACTGCGATTGCGAATGTGAATGCGAATGCTGATGCGACGACCCGCTGCCGTACGAAGACGGCGGGTCGGCGGCGGGTGGTGGATATGGCGCCGACGGTGGAGGCAGTGGTGGAAGTGGTTGCGTTGTCGGCGGTGGAAGACGTCTAGGCTCCTCCGGGGGGTCGGATTGGAGGAGCGAGGCAAGGTTCATACGCGACGAGGGCGCCATCGGAGCGTTTGCTAGGGGAAGATGAGCGTGCGTACGAGCAGATCGGGGGGCAACGACGTACCTTTCGTGGGCTCGTGAGTGCCAGTGCTGGGGCGGGTGTCGCGGTCGGAGGCGTCGACAGTGCGCGGGGTGGCTGCGACGTCACTGGGGGCAAGAGTTGTGCTGGAAGGGCCAGAGGGGGCCATTTATTGGATTCGCGATGGCAAATTCTCTCAAGTCAACAAACTGCCTCCGCCGTCGCGTGGCGTTCCTTGCCATCCCAGGCCCTGACACTCGACACCATTCCGCTCTTTCGGGTCGAGCCAAAGCCAGCTTATCCGTCTTCTGCGAAACGCCCCAGCAGATGCCAGCCACCCAGTCCCCCGATCTACCCATCGTGTGGTTGCTTTGTCCACCCAGGTCTAAGCATTATCTCCCATCTCGCACTCGCTCGTCAAACCCGCTCCGACAGCGCCCAAAACTCAGCAAAGCGCACGATCATCCGGGATCCAGATCGGCAATCCCCCACGGCTTCTGTATCGGGATTATAGTCTTTGTTGTTCTCTGTCGTCATCCGTGTGCACGCGCCCGCCTGCTTCAAATTTTGTCCAACCCAACGCGTGTCCAGCCTATCTGGGCTCCAGTCCTATCCCCTAGCACCACTCCTTTGCGTGATCTTCTGCCATCTCTGGGGTGCGTCGATAGCAATCTGAATCGTATCGTGGGGGAGCGAACCCCTATGCTGCATCAATGAATCGCGTCCCATGGCCCTTGGTGATATCCACCCGCTAAGGGTCGTTCCTCCATCGTCCGTTATATCAGCGCTCGCTCGCTTGGACGCCGGCACTCTTCGCTCTGCGATAGCACTCTGGGGTGCACTTCCCGCGCTTGTTCGACGCACGCGCTCATTTACATTCGCTCGACAGTGTCATTTCAAAAGTTGATACACGCCCCATTCCCATTCGATTCGGCCCGCCGAGCGTTCCCATCCCTCGGCAGCTGGGCTGGTCGAGACCTCTACATGTGCTGATGACTATAAGACCATCACGCGCACCGTGAAAATCGTCGACTCAACCTCGTTAACCTCCTATGGCCTCTTCCTACACGCACATCACGCCTCTATATGAACGTGCGGTACTAGGGTCCGCAATATCGTTGACCCATTCCTCCTTTCATTTACTTGGTGTCTACGACTGAATCCCCTAGGCTAGGCAGGTTCTTAATCAGGCAACCTTTCCTATGGAACCAGGATCCATTCGAATGCTTCAGGGGGCTCAGGGGCTACTCTAAGACGTCCTGTCGATCAAACCTGAGCCACGGCTATAGGCGCTCTGCGCTGTTTGGGAAGTGGGAGCTAACTGTATGCGCGGCGTACACGGTTTGTGGCTCTCGCCTGTACTCGGTCTTGGGTTGGGACTCGGAGCAACCCGCTGTATGGAGGCATGTTCCTCAATTGATCGATCGAATGAATAGGGCTGAATTGTCTCGAGCCAGGTACACGTTGATACCTTTCTGCTCGGGGTATCACAACCTTCATAAAAAAAAACGCCGACTTTGGGGTGTGGGTTTAGCACTGTTCTAGCGAGTGTCTAGTGTCTAGCACGAGCTCAAGCTTTGTTCGTTGTCTAAGAAGCCAGGGCTAGCCCTGTGATTCCTTAATATGCCCGTCGGTTCCCGGGATCCCCGCATTTGTATCTCACCTTGTTCGTTATGTGGCTCGGGTGGGGTCTGGGTACCGTGAAATACGGACGTCCGTTTGCGTGTATAGCCGACGCATAGTACATTTCAACCCGATTTTCGACCCGCGAAAAGGCTCACACGCACTGCAGCTCAAAATCATCCCATGACGACACACGTATATTAATCCGTCCCCCTTCCGGGTATTGAATCGTTCCTCTCAGGATGGGTGCGTATACGGGAAAGCCCACCTAGGTAGGCTAGTGGAAAAGGCGGAGACTCGAGTTTACTCCGAGGGGATTCCGAGTAAGTGCAGTTGTTTAGTTTTAGCGCTTAGCTGTAGCTGTAGGATTGGCAGCGGTTAGTTGCGGCCAGTATCTTTCTACGTGCATGTATTGTAATCTGGGTGCAGTACAATACACAACGCCAATCCCGAATATACACCGCTACATACAAGCAAGGCTCCCGGCGCCCAGAAGCCCACCCACCCGGCCGATCATAAAATACGACCACGGTGGGGCCAATTGTAAATTTCAGAAAATTCAGGAGCGCGTCTTCGTCACATGACATCGCGGCGTTGCGCTTCGTGGCGTTAATCACGTGTTGAAGCGGTTCCCTCACCTTGCCTCGCGTGTGCGCGCCTGTTTCTCATTCCCCGTCGATCTTGCTTTGCTTGTTGCGTTTATCTCCGAACAACGTCAAGGAACGGTTGATCCGTTGAATTTATTTTAATGAGTGTGGGTGTGGATTTGGTGTTGGAGTGAATGGGTGGGGGACTTATTACGTTTGTTTTGTTTGTGGTGTGTGGATGGTGTGGATATGGGGATGTGTAGGACGAAGAGTCATCTCCGAGGGTGACGAGGCGGAAGTCTGGGGGAGGGCCTAAGAGCAAGGAGAAGCCAAAGTCCAAGGTGCGTTGCCTTTGGCTTTGATCGTGTACGGCTTTATCTTGGGTCTGATGTTGCGCTCTGTAGCCAAAATCCAAGGTGAGCACATCCGCGCGATTGTGTTAGCACATCAACTGAGGCGCGGCGTACTTGTAGACTGAGATCGCCGATACTTCTGAACCGGAGATCCTCGATGATTCCCCAAAGAAGAAACCTAAGAAAGCTGCGGTCGAGAAAGACAAAGATGGCGACGCCGCACCTCCCAAGTCAGCCAAACCCAAATCGAAAGCGAAAGCTGCTGTGAGTTTTAATTTGATGGCGATCGTCGTTGGGGGATCTCGATCTGACCGGTGCTGGGGATCTTAGCCACCCCCGCCGCCACCTGAGAAGGAGGAGGATGAGTCCTCTTTGTCGCCGCCGCCTGTTGTCAAGCCTTCGCGGAAGCGCAAGTCTGAAGCTGTGACAGAGAAAGCTCAGGCTCCTAAGAAGGTAAGATATCTCGCGCTTGATTTTGTTCCTTGTGGACTGATAAGGTCTCCTAGCCTCGAGCGTCGATGAAGGTGAGTATTATCTCGGTTTGAGAGTATTTGAGGCTTATATTTCCTAGTCCAAGGCGGCTGTAGAATCGGAAGACGACGAGGCTATGGAGGTCGATGTTAAACTGCCACGCAAAGTTTCAACTAGAACCAAAGCGGCTAAGAAAGCAGCAACGCCTCCGAGCGACGTTATGGACGTTGATCCCGACGTCGACGTCGACGTCTCAGAACCAGCAGAGGCGGACGAGGACTCTGATGCGCCAGCTGCAAAGTCGACAAAGGTGAGATTGGTCATATCTTTGGGGCTGGGGCTAAAGGTAGATTTATGTAGAAGAGAGAGAGGAAGCGGAAGAGTTCGGCTGCGCAGTTCAAAGTCTGTTCATCTCTTTGTTGTGTGATGATTGGATTTAAACTGAACGGCTCCGCTCTGTAGTCTCGGGAGTTCATTGAGGATTCCGATGATGAGAATGAGGGGTTGAAAGTAGCGTCCACCAGCAAACCTGCGCCGACTCCCAAAGCCAAGCCCGCAGCTGCCAAAGCCGCAGCCGCCCCTAAGAGCAAACCCGTAAGCCCCATCCTATTCTATCATAGACAACACCGTCCTCTAATCATTTACACCTTTGTTTAGAAGAGCAAGGGAAAGAGTAAGGACAAAACGGCAGAAGATGCGCGAGAAGACTCCGCTGTAGTAAGTTCTTTGACGATCACCAGTTTCGTATGTGCTAACGTCAGATTTGCAGCGAAGCGAATCAGAGATCGATGTGCTTCTTGAGCAGAATTCTTCACCGGCCAAAGAGAAGGAGAAGTCTGGGCGCGGGAAGGGGAAGTCTGAGAGCAAGGTATGTCCACTTTACTCAAGCTTGACGAGTCTGTTGGGTATTGAATAGTTTATTGCATCGTTTACAGGAGGCTAAACCGAAGAATCCTCGGGCAGTAAAAGAACTAGTAAGTTCAGGCACCTTCAGCCAATTTGCACATTTTCACCTTGGCTCTCTGCAGGATAAAGACGAGGAAGCTATCAAGCGGCTCAAGGTAGTACCTATTTTAATGTTCTGTATGCTATCGTCACCTAATTTCGTTCATCTCTCGTATAGGGCTTCGTTGTCGCTTGCGGAGTACGCAAGATGTGGTCCAAGGAGTTCAAAGACATGCCTACAGCTAATCAGCAAATCGCCCACCTTAGGCGCATACTAACCGATCTCGGAATGAACTCTCGACCTAGTCTTGAGCAAGCTCGCGCGATCAAAGTACGCAGGGAACTTGCGCAGGAAATAGGTGGGATGCGTTCGAGTGTTACAAGCCTATCAATGACTAACGATAGCATTTAGAGGACGTAACGAAGTTTGATGCTGTGGTGAACGCACCGAGACGTGGTCGCGCGGCTGCCCCACGCCATTCCCTCGCCGAGCCTGGAGGAGCTGCGGATGCTAAAAGCGAAGACGAGGAGGAGGAAGAAGAAAATCCGGCCCCACGACGGGTAAGTTTATTTTTTCAAACAAGTTGACGCAACGTGCTCTCTAACACCGTTCAACTGTTTCAGAAGAAGCCATCGTTTAATTTTCTTGAGGGCCAGAGTAGCGATGGGGAATAAAGTCGATTCATGGGTTGCCGGTTTAGCGGCCCGGTCTTTGTGTATTTTACTGTTCTTACTTCCACGGGCTTTTGTATACATCTAGCCATAATTTAGGTATATTGGACGCGATTGGACAAAAGCGATTGGTGATTACAAGCCATTAACTGAAACGTATGGTGAAGCAAACAATGTCTATAGCTAACATATCTACCAACTTTCGTTGGTGAACCGGTCCAGCACGGCAACAGCCTCCCCGACGTCCTTCTGAGCCTTCTTGCGCATGTAGAAAATTGGGCAGTCCTTGCTTGTGCAGAGTACCTCCTGCAGTCACTTGGTTAGTGCAGTGCTCCGAAATCAACTCATCAACACGTACCTGATGCAATGATCCCTGACATCTCTGGCATTGAGTCCACAGTCGAGCGAAAGACACCTGCAAGTCAGACGTCTGTCTTGTCTACAAATGAATTATACTTAGTCCTGACATCGCGAACGCGCATCATGTCACTCACCTGTTTATAGTATAGCTCCATCAATCGAGGTCGACAATTATTGCATACAGCCCCCACTGCTCGCAAAGTATGTAATAAGTAAGACGTTCTAAGCCAAGAAGAGGTAAACGCACTGTTACTGTTATTCGGCCGGAGCGGCGTTTTGCATCCAAGACAAGTGACTGTCTTTACTGCGAATTTCATCAAACCTCCTACACTAGGAGTGGCGATTTGAATGGTTCGAGTGTGGCTGCCCGACACTAAAGTGCAGGTCAGTTGATGTCGTCGCGTGGACAATTGAGCCTAGCGAAACTCACGCAACGTGTTTGCCGCTTTTTCGCCTAGGATGGGCTCGAAAATACGCATTAGCGGCTTCGAAAGTTGGTTATCCAAGTAATACTTGGTGTCGATCGGGATGCTATTATCGAGTACGTAGAGCGGGTCCTCAGATTTCTCGTACGCGGCCGCGCCTGGGACATGTTTCAGACACACTGTTCGAGGCAACAAATGTTAAACTGAAGCCCACCTTTAACTCCCTTGATAATCACATATGCCACGCGATCACCCAACGCAGGGGCCGAGCCTAACAAAGTGGTAGATCAGTAATAAGAACGTACATCGATATTTAATTACGTACCAGCGTCTCGCTGGCGCATCCGTTCTGCCAACTCAACATGGGCTTGCTTCCCAGCATAATCTACGTCCCTCAATTAGCGTCGAAATTGGGATCAAAAAGTGGAGGAAATTATCCAACATACCGGCTTTAGCGAGAGCTTTAGTGATTACCAGCTGCGACATATCGACTCGGTTCTGGAGAAGATCAGAGATGGTTTGTTTGGTATACCTGAAAGGATATGCTCAACCTCGTGCTAGACATGCATTCATCCACGAGACTTACTCTTCAGCTCCCTTCACATCGCGGTCAATGAGCATCTTGCGCAAACAGGTTTCGATAACCGTCTGGACTAGCCGACAATTATCTCGTCGAACAGTCTAAAGGTGCGTGTTAGTGGCGTGTGAGGTGAAATCTTACAATGAGGAGGTGTGCTCACTTCAATCCCTTTCGTGTCCATCTTGTCATACTTTTTGGGATTGGTCCAATACAAACCAGCATATCGCTTCTTGCTAATAAGCAAATACGGGAAATACACCTTTTCGAACTCGAGTTTGATAGGCCGCACGAATTTTGTCGTCACGTACTCGGCCGCCTCCGCCCCTATGATTAACATGAGCGCTTATTCTAAATACGGCTAAAATCGGGCTGTATGCGCACCTAAAGCCATCGTACTCTCCAGATCTTGCGTTCCAAACCTAATCATGACGGAGTCTGTATCACCATAAATGACTTCGGCGTCATGTTCTCGACCGTTCTTAATACAGTATTCGGTCTCGACCTCATGTTTAGTTCGTTCGATCATTTCACGACCGTATGCGGTAACGCTAGAGGAGATTGCCAGACATGGAAGTCGCCCAATTGTTGCGCCTGTGAATCCGTACACAGAGTTGGCGCTGATCTAGACCGGGGGTGAGTATGACGTGGAAAAGCAGGTGAGATAGGACGAACCTTCAGAGCCAGCTGACGACCGTCCAGTACTGCTCGCTTGAAGGGATCGGTCTCCTTTTTGAGGTCAGCTTTCGCGCGTTTTCTTGCTGAGAGGAGATCCTCAAGAACCGTAGGAAGCAATCCTTTCCGTCGTTTAGAAGTAACAAAGAAATCTAATAAGAATCAGGGAATGTTAGATGGAATCTTGAAAGCTGATCATATTCATACCGTTATTCGGAGTTTGGACATAATCTTCTCCCTTCACCAATTTGTGCTGGTCAATCGTCTCTTTGTACACCAATGTGGTATAGCACAAATTATGCGCCATCATAATGGACGGGTACAGCGAGCTGAAATCGAGCGTAGCGATCGGTACGTCGTAGTATCCACGCTTCGGCTCGATAACCGTGGCTCCTTCGTATTGCTCGTCGGTTCCTACAGCCAAAACATCAGTCCGTTTCGGCTGCAACATTGAACAGAAGGCATACCGTCGGCTTTCATATTAGGAATCACGTAACCGTCTGCGTTGGCTTTTCGGTATAGCTGCGAAATAACCTTGATTTGCTGGCCCTTTTGGAGGAGGTAGTTGAATGGAACACCAGTGACCCTAGCCATCTCCGTATAATTGACGAAGCACATCAGTTTGTCCATAAGTCGCTGGGGAAGATAAGCATCCTATACAACAATTTAGTTACTTCCATGGCCGCTTTGAAGTGGGGTATCCTACCTTCAAACAGTAAACAGCCAAACGCCGCCGGGATTCTGCGTTCCCGTTCTGCAAGTCTGTAATCACAGAGTGATGGACATCTTCTTTCTGTTCACCCAGGAAGTGAGCGCAGACAGCGTTCAGTGTGTAACTTCGTAGCTTCTGTTCACGTTGCATGTACTGCAACATATCAAGCTGGAGCCGACCATTCAGCTGAGTCTCTTTCGAGTCACGTTGACCAAAGGCTTTCGAGTTGAAGTGCGTATCCTTAGTGACAGTCTTCATGTCTGAACGGCAAGAAAATCAGGAACAAGCATTTACATGCGAATGTCATACTCACTCCTGAGACGTCCAAGGAAGGGGAAGCCGTTTGCTGCGCCCTTCAGCGACCGGGCACGATCCAATAAATACGGCAAATCGAATCCAGCAATGTTGTATCCAATGACTACGTCGGGGTCGACCTCATTGACGAAATTCCTCCAAGCCATAAGCATGTCATCCTCTTTTTTGAAAGAAATCACGTCCGAGCCCACGATGTGTGCACAATCATCAAGAGTGAACACGTTCCTGATAAAAGGCGAGAATTCGCCTGTACTGTTTTTCAGCTCTTGCACTTGACATAGGCTCTGGAGACATATACCTTGCGTTGTGACCATGTTAGCAATCTGGATGACGGGGTCTATATTGGGTTCTGGGAAGATTCCTTTCCGGCCAGCGCACTCGATATCAAAGCTCAGAATCCGAAGGGGCGCTATCTTTGACCAATCTCCCTCTGGTGCGTGGGATATGAACGCGTCGTAACTACGAGCGAAGTGCTTTAACAACTCTTGTCCAAACACTGACTGGAAGACTATACCTGACGTCGAACTCCAGCTGACAAGTGGAAACCTTCTGTTCGCTGCGTCGTAGTTCATACGTTCCTCCCGGGACCTCTATCCAGTTCATTCCTACAACCTAAAACAAAATAGTTTATTTATAGTGTAATCAATGTACAGAACGTAAACTTGCCTTTGTATCCACCATGAATCGTAGTTCGTACGCAATGTTGCTCTCGTAGGTTATAACCGGGCCAGTAAACATATTTTGATAATTGCATTCGCCCCGCTCGAAGAGACGTGAATATCATAATACGATAAGTTGACCATTCAATTACTGATTGTTAAATGTTTACTCATCTCTAACTTTTGGAAGAGCCCGAGGATCCGATAAAACGATCTTTAGAAAAGGGCTAGTCTCGTCCTGACCTCGAGCATTGAGACGATACGACCATAAGCTCCTCCGTTGAACAGTTTCGATTCGTAGCACAGCGCCGACTTGCGTTTGCCCCTGCATAAAATGCGTCAATCATTTTTCATAGAGGGAGTAATTGGGCAATACATTGAGGTGGTCGAGAAAAGACCTTGTTTCGTTTGAATCAAATCCGCGAGGTGTAGCAATGTAAAAATATGGCAAGAAATCCGTGACGTGTGCGAGTACACTATGTCCCTCCTAATTCATTGATAAATATCAGTTACAAGGGGGAGACCGTGTTGCACTTACATTCGTGACACCAAACAAACGCACGACTGAACCCAAGGCATCTGGGAATTCTTCAATATCGATCTGTTGAAAGACTAGAATAACGGTTAGAACACAACAACTCGACAAGGCAGACAAACATACTGATTGCAGTCGTTTTCGGGTCGAACTTTTTCACTTCTGGTCGCGGCCATAAGTTTCGACCACCCTCTATTTCAACAAGTCAGTCGCGCCACATTGTTGCTAGTTCACTGAACACTGACCAGCTGATTTATCTCCATCGTCGAATTGCTCCAGAATCTCGACAAAGGAAGAGCCTTGGGTGTCAGCGAGAGCTTGAGCTCCCGTGAAGCTTTTCTTGGCTGTTAATCCATTGTCAACCTTGCGTTTCTTCGTGGACGTCTGTGTATCGTCCTCAGGTCTATATAATACAGTGTCAGTTATATTCAGTAATTAACGTTCCCTCATACCGTTTGCGAGAAGAGCCTGCTGATGATTCCTTGGGCATGGTGGCGGGTCGTGGCAAGTGGAGGCGCGTATTGGAAGTGGGGCGCGTTCAATGCTGCAACTCACGTGACAAGCGGGCATCGGACCCCGGGACCTCCTCCACCGCCTCTGTCACGAATCATTTTATTTACCTGCGAGTCATCTACCCCGCCCATCCTTAGCCACACTACCCGAAACTGAGTAATCATAGCAGTTGACTCAACGCTAATCTAACAGAGCCGATCCTGTGCTTACTGCGTCTATATAACTTCCCCGTTCGCACTAGCTACTTCACTACCTACCCCCTCGCCCTCGGTTCGCCACCTGGATATCCTAACTTATTACCTATAATACTAATGGCTGCATCTGAAACTCCTACCCGAGCTCTCAAAGAGCCTATTCATGTGTACAACCTTCCCACTGGTCTTGTCGATGTACTGTCTCTGCGTGCGTCATCTCTGGCGGCATACACCCCTGCACCCGTCCCTGAACGACCAGTGACACCCGCACAAACACAATCTCTTATTGGTCCTGCGCCAGCTTGCACTACATGCTCTGGTGCAGCTTTTGCCGATGTTGGCGACCAACGCGCCCATTTCCGATCTGATTGGCACCGATATAATGTCAAGATGCGTCTCTTGGACAGTTCCTATCAGCCTGTCAACGAACAGCAATTTGCCAGACTCATCGAAGGTACGCACAATAGTGTTATATGAAAGTAGATCGGAACCTTAGAAACTTTTGTCTTTTAGATCTCGCCGAATCATTGTCCGGGTCTGAATCGAGCACAAACTCCAATTCGTCTGCGGCAGGTGATGCTGTATCCGCACTACTCCAAAGAAAACAAAAGAGGAACTTGGCTCAACCCGAAGACGAAGACGACGATCTTCCGAACCTCCCAAAATCTCCCATTGCTTGGTTCCATGCACCCAACGACTATCCAGACACTCAGCTGGGCGTCTATACTACCCTATTCCCTGTTGGAATAGAACCCGATGGTTACTTGGGGGCACTCCGGGATATGCAAACGGCAAGCCCCGAAGGTCGTTTGTGGACGATGCTGATGACTGCCGGTGGCCACTTTGCGGGTATCGTCGTCCGGGTCAAAATGCCTGCACAAGATGGATCCGCCAAAAATAAGAAAAAGCCTGGCGTAGAAATGGAGATAATCAAGCACAAGACCTTTCACCGATATACCAGTAAGTCGAAATCATTTTGAATCAATTTTAACGAACATTGAGCGTGATCGTGTAGCTCGACGAAAGCAGGGTGGTTCGCAATCGGTGAACGATAATGCTAAGGGACCAGCCAAGAGCGCGGGTGCCCAACTGCGAAGGTATGGAGAACAAGCGCTGCGCGAAGACGTTCAAGGTCTGCTCGCCGAGTGGGCAGATGAAGTGCGAGAGAGCGAACGCATATTCTTCAGGGCGAGCGTCTCCAACAGGAAGATGTTTTGGGACTGGGAGAACGCTCCAATCCAAAAAGGTAAGCAGCGACATCCATTCATGCACCACAGAGATTTCTAACTCGTATTACAGGCGACAAGCGTTTGCGCACATTCCCTTTCCCGACAAGGCGACCAGTAAGTATTTGTCGTGATCATTAGGCTGCGGTGTTCTAATGGTTCTGTTTCAGACGCAAGCCGAACTTATGCGCTGTCTCGTCGAGCTCACGCGAGTCAAGGTGTCTCACCTGACGGAGGATGCACTCCGAGCCCTAGACGAATCCCAACTCGCATCTCTTCCCAAACCAAAGGTCACAGCTCCCAAAACACCTGCTCCTGAGAAGCCCATCAAGGAAAAGCCAGTTGCACTCTCCAAAGAGGAGGAAGCTGCTCGAGACAAGTGGCGCCGGGTGATCGACATGGTGGCTAAAGGTCGCATAGAGCCACTCAAATCCTTCTGGGAACGCAACCCAGACTTCATCTCCGTCGATACGCCTGTGCCAGAGTGGGCGCAAGCGCAAGAAACCCGTGGGCTTTGTACCCTGCTTCAGGTCGCTAGCGCTGCTGGCCAGGATGCCGTCACTAGATGGTTGCTCGAGGACCTGCGCGCTGATCCTACCGTTCCCGTCCCGTCTGGAGCCACGGCTGTATCTGCTGCTCCCACCGCGTCTGATTCCGAAAGCGAGTCGTCTCGAGTAGCCGGCCAAGATCGCAAAGCATACAACGTTGCAGGGAATCGCTCGACCCGGAACGTCTTCCGCCGGGCCGCCTACACCCACCCAGACTGGTATGACTGGAAGGGGGCTGCATGCGTACCGAGCGTGTTGAGCCCCGAGATGGAGGCGGAGCGGGACAAGAAGAAGAATGTGAGGAGAGCGGGACTACGTGATAAACTTCGGGAGCGAGAGAAGGCGCGGGAGGAACAGGCGCGTGCGGAGGAGGCTGCTGCGAAGGAAGCTGCTGCGAGGGAGAAAGAAGCTGCAGCTAGAGCAAGGTTAAACACTCCATCTACCGGTCCGCAGAAACTTGGTGGGGCTGGCGCGTCCAGCGGGGCGAACGGGATGGCTGGCCTAACTCCGGAGATGCGTGCAAGGATCGAGCGGGAGAGGAGGGCAAGGGCGGCTGAGGCTCGACTGGCGGGGCGATAAGTACGGACGAGAATACTCGCTGAACATACTGTATAAATACCTCACATTCACATTAGATCGATGGTATATGTACAGTAATTAATAATAGACTTTGAGCCATTGCATCAATACATTGATATACCACCCAGTCAGACCCCACACTTCTAATTTCCCTGGACGATCGCTTCCTCCGACTTCGTCGATGTCGGGAGCGCTCGCCCAGGTTAAACCTGGGACTTTGCTGACTTTATCTGTAACGTCAATTGACCAGTATGGCGCCTGATCTCGGAATTCGTGGGCTCTAAGTCTATGCTGATTTACGATGTCCGCCAAGCCGAGGTGGAACGCAAAAGGAACCTCAGGCAGGGAGGGCTTGAGCGACGACATTCGAACGGAAGG
>JANWGL010002994.1:27262-51440 GCA_025200755.1 Ceratobasidium sp. C01 | reverse complement strand
TCAAGAACGAAACCAAGAATACCAGGGCATTGACCTTGTTTTTGTTCCCGCCAGGCCAACTTTTGGCGCATATATTTATACATGGGAACACTTCAGCCTTTCTTATGCCGCGCTTAGAGCCGCGATTCTCGATTCCGCAGGTTGTGAGACATGGCCTACACTTTGAGCCGCTGCTGGCGGCTCCGGGTTCCCCATGAGCATCACACGCCAGACTCGTTGTTGTATCATATATATTGTCGCTATTGCATTTCTGTAGGCTGTAGTGCTAAAATAGATGACCGACGCGACCAGGTCTACCCAGACCACGGCTTACAATCTGTTATCATTTACTCCATGAACAAGTTGGAGTGCGCGGGGCCGATGTCACTGAGGCTCGTTGTGCTTAGTTTACGACTGAATTTCCGAATGGTTATCACGCGACCGCAAGCTAAATCAAAACTTGAAAGTTAGAGTCCTGAGTTCGAGACCTGGTGTGACCGAAAGATCTAAGACTTTAAGATTATGAAAATCGAATGAGTAGAAACGACTAACATTAGAAAAGATGCATCAGGGAGTATAACAAGGCGAATTGATATGAGAATAACATACCAGTGATATCATTTTACGAGACCCAGGGGCCTCAAGTCCCATCTGGCTACACCACTTGCCAAAATCCCACGGCAGCTGCTGCAGCCGAAGTCCGCCCAAGGTGCCCTTTGCTCCAGCCAGGCTACAACCTCGCCGCAGGATTTTCGCAGTTTTAGTGACCTCAGCCAGTTACAGCTGGCTGAAACCAATCCTTGCAGATCTCTGACGTATATTAATTGCGGTCATAAATCAACAAATTATATCCTAAAACAGTGGACTCAACTGCATCACAAGAAATATAGACATTTACCATACCTGATGCTGAGACCAGATGGACTTTATATGCCAAAGCCACCCAGCACGTTCTATTTTCCTGGGGTTGATGCACTACATTACAAAATATCGACGACCCCAATGAACTACGACATCGCGACGAATAGGTTCAACTGGAATACCAGCTTAGGCAAACCTGGTCACCGCCAGACGGGAGAGAAAACAGAAGCGCACGATTACGACTGGATTGCCGAGAAAGGTGCCTTCCCTATGTGGGAGGTAGGTACAGCGATATGAAATTGCGTTCCGCCATCTTTTAATACAAACACATACCGGAACAACGCCCATTAATACCACAAGGTATGGTCTTCAACTCTTATCACTGGATTTTCTGTTACGCGGATGTTGTTACACTTTGTAGTTCCCACTATGGTTTTCTGCGGTCTTGAGTTTAATCTCGCTGCCCCTGTGTCGATAAGATCTTATGGCGCTGGAAGCACACGGTTCCATGTAATATTAGGAAATGATCGATGCAAACGCGCGGAAAAGGGTTGAAGAGAGCATGCTCCCCTAAGCATGCTGTGGTGTAGTTCAACCCGCGGCCATGGATTCTGCCGAACTACATTTGGATGCACTCAAAATTGACGTCCACGCAACCAGCTTGCTGATCTGTGTGGCCAAACCTCGATGTGCATGATTTCCTTTCGGAAGCTTTCTTGCGGAGCATACTTCATCCACATCGGTTCGGCCTAGGTACAGGCTCTGCTTTCACTACTACCAGATCACCAGATCGTTCCCAAGTAATATTTCGGAGGAATGGCAGCCAGGTGTTGGATATGAAATACATCCTCCGCGTAAAAGGGTCACTCTTGAGCAAAAGGGTAGAGCGTGGGGGCGCCTAGGCTTGCGCATGCATTTCTTAAATTACCCCAGATCCATCATCTGAATTACCTGGTTCCCAATCCGCCCAGATCGGGATAGGTGCCTTACGCATCCCCAGTTTACACTCAAGAGTTCGCTGTATCACGCCAAGTTTCACACAGCCACCCTGATCTAATTACTGATCATGGTTACTTTAACTGCCCAACGCTAAGCTATTCAGCGTACCGCCCACATGTGCCTTTCTTCGACTTTTTTATGAGTAATTTCAAAGACTTAAGTCCGCCACCGCCACTGTGCGATAGTCACACTTCGAGAAGGGTGTAGTTTCGGGCTAATGAATAAAACAGCACATCATTTATGGAACAGATAGGTAGGATAAAGGTCTCGAAATTCGAAAACGGGCATGGCAAGGATAGATTGTTACTTAAGACGAGAAAGTAAACGAAGAGAGGTTCTTTACTGAGATACAAAGATGCGTGAGACATTTTATAAAGCACCAGTGAGTTAGAATATCAAGCTTTAGGTTCAAGCGGAGCGAGCGGGTCAGTATCATTATGGTTCTTAGAGGAACTACGAACCTAGGTGCTCCAATGGTAGATATCGCTCACTCCTATGGATGTCTGAACTGGGTAAATCGCTCATACGACCGCACATATGAGTGCCCCAAACCCGAAAACAACTCTGAAAAGATAGACTCTCGTGTCGAGGTCGTGTGTCATGGTGATTCTGCTCATGCTTCGGTCAGCCAGAATGCAACGTGAGCCCAACCAACGATCCAAATATCACGTTATCACTGGGGTGTACTAAGAGAAAGATTATTAAATTCTGCCGTGACGGTTTAACACAAGGAATCAAAAACATACCAGTTGAGCCACTTTCCTTCCTTCAGGAACGCTCTGAAATATGTGATCTGCCTCTCCGTCCACCACGCAGACAAAACGTTTCAACCAGCCGAGTATCCCAACGGACATAACATCCATGATGAAGTAGAGCTCAAATTGAGCGCCCCAATGTCCGACGAGTGTGGGCGCCGGAGACTGAACAGTGGGCATCCGTGCGCCTCGGTGAACGGGATAGTTGGTGGTCATGTGGAACCAGGTATACGTAGAGCAGTCAGAGATGATAGCTGAGACACAAATTCAGAGTCTTTATAGTGACTACACACGGCATACCCTTGCCGAGGGAAAAATGCTGTATATTCCATCCTTTGCAACTGTGTCTTGGCGAGCTGGCTTGTGGGAGTCACGGCTGAAAACTGGGTAAAGTTTTTCCGAGACTTATGAGAGATCCAAGGGTGACCAAGTAGCGGTAGATCTATTTTACTGATGTCACTCTATGCAAGAACACAAGACGGATCGATGAGGATGCAGTCCAAGTCTGAAGTGTATGTTGTAAACAAAGAAGGTCGTCCCATGGTAGTGGCATAAACCCACTCGAATGAAGCGACAACTGCGCTTCAAGTTCGGCCCCGGAAACGGTTTGTCAAACCTCAAAGAATTCCGCTTTTTGCGGGTGTGTGTCAAGCGCAATGCTACGCGAATATGGGTTCAGAGCGAAAAAGCCGCTCAGCACCGCCCTTCAAAGCGCGTCGGTAAAATGGCATATCTGTCAATTAGGAATACGAGTGGTTCATACCGACGGTCCAACAACGCTATGGCAAAGTAAGACATAGGTTACAATACCCGAGCTGCAGTGTTGGTCTCAGAATCCTTTTGTGTAATCCATTAGGATCAACCTCATAGTTACTTAAAATAGCTAGAACTGGGGACTCGATATGTACGAGATAGGGTGTATAGGTAAAAAAGGAGATATAGTCTTTAGTGGCTCTGGTACAAACACTAGCACTAAGCAAGACACATAGCCTATATATTTACCCCCAGTCCCTTCGATCTGCACGTATATACTCGCGTAGGTCGGTCACTCTTGTAAGCGGATGAACCGCGTCGTAAGACACCAGGCCCACAGGATGACTATAAGCTTCAATGTCAGGACGCTTTAGCGCTCGTATTCGGCTTCCTTACCCTTCTACAGGATGGTGAGTGGAGGGTTGTGATAGTGATTGGGGCTGCACATGGGGTGCGTGCTCGGGTGAGATGGGTTGCGTGGGGGTATAGTTCTTGCTTGTTTGTATTGTATACACTGTCTTGATTTCCTCGTTTGCATGTGTACGCGCATTTCATTATGCTTCCTATCTGCTGTGTTATTACGTTCCTCCCTAGTGTATATGTTTACATGTATGTGTGGATTGCGTATGCGGCCGCGTGGGTGGAGTTGACAGTCGGATTTGTATTCGTGTGTCGGTCGTTCATGCCCCTAGACTGTATGTAGGGCTGTACTTCCGAGGGGCTGTTTCCGATTTGTTTTGATGCTGCTCCACGTAGATCAGACGATGAAGAATAATGCGTACTGAAAAAGTCGGGCAACGCACACACCGGAAACTCGTCGTCTGGGTGGCGATTGAGCCTGTTTTTATATGTTTAGCACGTTACCGTGACGTCACGAATGGAGGTGCAAGAGAGTCTGGGGTCCGATTAATCAGCATCTTTGGCCTGAGCACTCTGACTTGATCGCCGATCAAAGTTATCGCTACTACCACACACGAAGTGATTCGGTGTCGTTTGCATGTAACTTTTTCCTCAACTGTTTTTTTGAGCGAATAACTTCGGCACCCAGGTGCATCATTGTGCTAACACCATATGGCAGCTCCCCGAAAGGAACGTGGTTCCGCGCAAACAAATAGAGCTATAATCATCTATAGGGCAAACAGTTACGATAAAGCCCCTCAAGATTCAGAAACGACGTGGCAAGAATAAAACTCTAACTAAGGAGAGAGAGCAGATGAAGACAGGTGTCTACAAAGATGCAAAGATGGGTCACAAATCTGATAGAACTCCAGCAAGTCAGAAGGTCAATCTTTGTGTGCGAGGAGTCAGCGAGTCAGCGCCATTGTAGCTCTAGGAGAAGTGTTGCGAACCTGGGTGACCCAATGGTAGCTATCGTTTATCCCGGCGAACATATGGGCCATGCAAACAACTGATATAATTGTATACATGAGTGCTCCGAACCCGAGTATAACTCCGAAAGAGCACGCCCCCAAGTTGAGGACTTGTGGGATAGCAAATCTACTCGTGATTTTGTCAGTTAAGTCGTAAGTTGAGGCTATCCAATAGTTCAAATCTCACAGTACCCCGAGAGCGCACTGTAGGCAGGATGTTTTAACCTCACTATGACTGAATATTCAAACGCGAGCAACCAAAAACTTACCGGCGAAGCCATATTCCTCCCTTCAGCAACTTCGTCAAATATAGAATCTACATCCCCGTCCACCACGTAGGGGAGGAGCTTAAACCGGATAAGCCCCCCCAAGAACATGACATTGAGGATAAAGTAGAACTCGAATTGAGAGCCCCAATATTCGATGGGTGCTGGCGCCGAACACCGGACAGTGGTCATCTGCGCACCTCGGTGAACGGAGTAACTGATGGCCATGTTTACTTAGAAGAATCAGAGTAGTTAGCAGTAGAGGCACAAATTCAGAGCTCTTATAGTGATCATGCACACTACAACGTATCTTTGTCCGCATATAGTTAGGGAGGAAAATGCTAAACGTTTCATTTTCCACGACCGCACCTGGGCCAGCTGGCTTGCGGCAGTCACGGCTGAAAACTAGGTAAACCCTCCAAGCCTCACGAGAGACCCAGGGGCGATCAAATAATGGTGGTTCTATTTCATAAGCGTCGCACTATACCCAGAACATAAGACGGATCAATGAGGATGCTGTTTGTGATATCTTGCCGACAACGAAGATCGCCTCGGAGTAGTGGCATGAACTCACAAGAATGAAGCGACAACTGCGCTGTGCTGTCAAACGTCAAAGATACAGACAAGGGGGGAATCCACTTTTTGCGAGTGGCGCTCGGCGCGGTACTACTCAATTATGAGTTCAGAGCGAAAAAGCCGCTCAGCACTGCCCTTCTAGGAGCGTAGGCGAAACGGCATATCTGTCAGTCAGGAATACGAGTGGCTCACGCCGACTATCCAACAACGCCACGGCAAAGTAGGACATAGTAAATTACCAAATACGAGATGCGGAGTGTTAGTCTCGAAACCCTCTCGCAAAGCTCTCCAGGTTGCTCCGCTCCGCTCACTCCGAGGCGAGTGAAAAGTGACTTTGGAGAAATCACAAAGGCCAAGTGGCGTCCGGCCTAGGAAGCAGCGCCTTGGAGTATCAGACAAAGCAGGGCAGAGTACTTATTTTCCGTGCTGGAATTTCTGTTGTGGAACCCATTAGTATTGGCGGTATAGCTGTTTCAAACAACTAGAATCGGAGACTCGACCCGCACGAGATAGGTGGGGTAGGTCAAAAGAAGGCATAATCCACACCCGCCCTAGTGCAAGTGCACGTCCGGCACTAGGTAGGGCGTATAGCCTGTGATGTTTGCCACGAGACTCGCTAGATATTAGCAACCTTGAGACGAACTGTGTTCGACCTGCACGCATATACCCACATGCGCTGATCGCTGTCGTAAGCGGAGGAACCGTGTGATGAGACACCAGACCCACATTCGGTACACGAAAATGGTGACCTGCCCGTTGTATCAGTTGTAGCAACTATGACAGTGCCGGATTATAACAAACGCCACAGTTACATAGAAAGACCCAATTCAGCGAAAATATCCGGAGCTCGGAGTCGCCCATAAGTATTGAGGCGCTCATGGGTGGTCCTAAACACCGATGGAGCCGGCTGTGGTAACTTTCTCAGTTTCGGGATGCGGCAATCGGCTGCCCGGCAGTTTGCGCATTCCTCGCAACCCTGACGATCTTTCCTAGCGTTAGGACCGAATCGTGTTTATTTGCTAGATCACTGTTCTCTGATACTGCTTTCTAAGGCTTAACATGATGAGTAGGACTAGCAGCAGTAAGACGCGGGGGATATCGTAGGGTATATTTCATTCTATGGAAGGGCAGCCATACTGAGATAAAACTGCACTCCACTATTTTTGGTATGGAGATATAGTGTCATATTGAAGCACTGACAAAGATTATGTGCCACACGTATTGCTCTGCTCTGTCCGAACCACTTCAATAGAGTGGGATAGAGGCAACATGAATATATGAACCCGCGACTGGGAAAACGAACCCAAACGACCAGATCACACTGGCCCACGGAAGGCTGTCCGACAGCTTTTATAGACCATGGATGTTTGGAAGTAATTCGCCAAAGGATAGGTTGCTCGGCTCGGAAGCGTGGAAAGGTAGAGGCAGCCCACTTACAGCGTGCGTGGCGCACTTGCCCGGGACACGGTGCTCACCTAGCATATACGGTGTGTAAATACTACTTGCATTAGTACAATCCCCACGCAGGTGAAGCCAGGCGACTAGATTCTCCGGCCCACGGAAGACTGTGCAATGACCCTTAGTTTTTGTAGGCCATGGGTGTCTGTTTCATACGCTTGGAAGTAGCTTGCCTGAGATGGCAAAGTATACTCGAGCTTTGTACCGAAAGTGATCGATTACGGTGGTTAATCAACGAACCAAAAATGCGCATAAATCCAACCTCTACGGAAAACGAACGTCCCGAAATTTGGGACGAAATCCTCAAATTTCAAGGTGCGTGGCGAATTTTGGGTCAAATTTCCCCAAAAGGGGAACCTCAAAAAGTGAGAGGCAGTTTCAGGATTTCCCTTTTGGGATGATTCAACCCAAATTTTGAGATTCGCTATACATGCAAGACAGGCTCTTTTGCACAGAAAACTGGTCTTGTTTAGCAATCTAGTGTCTTTTCAGCTACCCGAAAATCTTAGGTTTCGACTCGAATTTCAAGATATCCGTGTCACAGAGAACTATGCATCAAACAGCCGATTCGGGTAAACCATGAGACCAGGATCAGCTGCCTATCATCGAATATCAGTACGATCACCTTGCACCCGGGGGCATTGAATAAGCTGGTTGACCATTCCGATGTCGTATGGTTTACACGTGGCGTGAAAAGGCTGCTAACAGGCTGAGAAGTTTTCTTGCTCGTCAAGCTGCTTGTTAGAATTCCGTTCGGGCATCTCCGAGGTAGTGCGCGTCCATCAGCATGTATTCCAAGTACGTCCGACGCTCGTTCGCAGTGGTATAGTACTGTATTACAAAACTCCAACAAGTCCGGATATTGTGCCTCGGGGCAAGCAAGACCTACAATTCAGTATTACTAGCATCCCCAGACGAAGGTTTTGAACCTGAATGCTGCAATAGGCAGTGGGCATCTAAGCCGTACGGACAACCAGCGCGACCGCACTGATGAGAGCGCCGAACTCAAAGATAGATCTTAAAGGTCGCGCATTGGTGTGGATAGCATGTGATAAAATAATTCAACTTGTGCTTTTATCAGTTAGAGAATAAAGGGCCTAATCAGCTCCGACATTATCTCTATAACGTACTACAAGCGAGATATCTATACCCTCTACAATTAGATATTTGGGTACAAGCAGGTGGAAACATACCAGTGTATGGATCCTCCTTCTCTACACGGTCTTCTGAAAGGCAGGGCCTACTTCTCCGTCTATCACGTTATCGGCTGCAGGCGAATGAGCGCTCCAAAAAATATTGCCTTGATGACGAAGTAGAATCTGTTCCATGAGCTGAGGGGTGGGTTTTAAAGGTGGCACACGGAGGCCGCGGCTGAATACGCGGAAAAAAGTCTCCTATCTATGCGAGGGTCAAGGGCGATCAAGCCCGAGTGGATACGTTTCACAAACATTAAAGTGGATGCAGAGCATAAGGCAGATCAACGGGAATGCTGATTATAGTAATGCTGCCGTGTATCTTGCGTGGGCAACGAAGATCGCATCGTGGCCATGGCGTGAATTCACTCAGATGGAGCCACGATCGTGCCACAAGTTAGTTCACCCGGAACCGGGCTGTCAAACCCCGAAGGACTACCCTGCCTCGGCGGAGGACGCTGAGCGCAACACCACACGAGGACTAGCTCCCATTAAAGGAGCCCCCTAACACTGCACCTATTAAGGGCATCGATGAAACACGGCTGTGAGTTGTGGATATAAACAATTCGCACTTATAAGTAACCTAACAACCACCACAACCTAGCGAACCCCCAACCGCGAGAGGTGGAGTTTCTATCTAGAACCCCCTTTTCGGGACACTCCGCTCGCTTCGTGACAAGTGAAAAAGAGCTGGGTTCACTTAAAAGACGTGGAGGGCTAAGCAGGACCTGAGGGTGGGAAAGGGCGCCTCAGAGTATCAAAGTAGGAAGAGCAGAGTGCACGGCTTGCGCGCTAGAATCCCTGCCATGGAACTCGTTCAGGCTAGCTCTCTGGTCGACTCGATGCGTATAGAACACGTAGGTTAGATGTAAAATAGGCTTAGCCTGCACCCATCTCGTGCAAACGCATCCCCAATGTGAAAGCAAACGACTAGCCCGAGATCTTTACGATGATGACAACTCAGATATCGACTTTTAAAAAATCAACATATTTAATCTGTGCGCATATATTCACATTATACATTACCGTAATCGCTGTCATAGATGTGCTAGCTATACTCCAAGATATCAGGCCTGCATTCAGCGCACGAGAACAATAATTTGCCCATAACGTTGAAATTAGATGAACTTTATGTGCCACACCGACAGCTTGCACAGTACTGTATTGCTTTCTGAGGCCTAGCATGCTGGCTCGCAAATTGTTGCCAACACCAATGCATGTACTAGTACAGATGCACCATGATGAGCGGCGTACTAGCTCGGATAGACTCGGTAGCCGTTGGGGCGTAGGGGCACGCGAGTCCAATCCAATGGCTGAGTCGAATAGGCTAGCGCGTCGGAATGCTTCGGACGTAGGCCAGTTCCAGCGCTCTGGAGCAGTTCTGGAGCGCTCCGGAGCAACGCACCTGCCCCGGGGTGCCCCGATTGCTGGGCCCACTCTCATTTCCGGAGCGCTCCGGTGTACTAGCCCGTTTCGCTAAAGAAGAGGGGGCGAGGCACACCAATATAAAACCGTGCTCTGCTGTCTTTTGCACATACAAACGGATCTCCCTGAGATAGCGCACGCTGATTGCGAGTCGCTGTACGCCAACCCCCTGCCGTCATGACCTAACCGTCCCTGTGGGTATACGTTCGCAGTTATGAACCCGTCAGACCGCGTTTCACTTACTCAGAATTGTCATCTATGCAATTCCCTCAGTCTTCTACGGGCGCGTCATGCGGGTCCTACTCGGTAAACATCGCATACACTGACCCGTGATTCAGTCGAACTCACGCCATCTTGGCATAATGCACAAATCCGAAATAACAAGATTTATTCGCACTACCTGAGGTAGTTCTAGCAGTCGTAGAGTCTGGATACATGTCAACAAAAATCATCAAGACCGTCGTTCTAGCAATCTAAACCACGCGTGTACAAAAACACAACGCGGTCGGGTTCGCCGATATGGATCTTCGTTTGAGGGTGGCGAGCAATATCATATATCGGGAGAGGGATGGGCCGACTATAATACTACGACTTGGATTTTGCGCTAGAAGTAATGAGATCTGGGAGCCTTGCGCAAACGTGTAGCATCTGTAGAGCGAATAGATAGATAGTATCGCGCCGATATACTTGGATGTTGACCTTTTAAAAGTGATGTGTAAGCCCAGGCTCCGACCGTCGTACAACATCCAAAAGATTTACCGATATGACTGGGCGAGACGTATTGCTGAACTGAGCGCAAGCTTGTCGGCCACGATTGATCATAATTATGGAGCATCCTAAAAGGACTACCTGGAACGTCACTCCCCATTGACCCAACTGGGTGGCGAAAAGTTGAGATATGGAGAATCTACCTAAGTCGTGAGCTCACGACCACAACTGGGCGCATAGCTATGACTTACAGCGATAATATAGCGTTCTAAAACAAGCCTACGTCAACAAAGAGCAAAACGCAAACGTATAAAAAGACCTACCATTTGGGTGGCCTTTAACCATTTATTTCTCTGTATTGCGTCGAAAAAATCTAGGTCTGACATTCTGCCATTACTGCTGGTAACGAGCTCTGCAATCCACCCTGGAAAGTCCAGAACGAACAGCCTAAACACCAGGGAAGAGAGGTATCGAGGAGGAGTAGGGGGAATGAACGAAGTTCGAGTTGATTGAGCGGAAGGCATATGGGCCCCCCGGTGGAAGGGATAGGAAAGAGGCATGTCGAATATGACCGAGTGATTTGTTGAGCTAGGCTATTGGACACGCGAGAAGGCCTGGTCGGTTTTGTAGCGATTCCATAACACTGCGGCGCAGAGGTGACGACCATTAGCAGACGATCCTGTTGAATGGGGCATGATGGCGGAAAGGGGCCTCATCTAGTCCCATGTCACTGACCACGGTCCCCAATAACGGAGCCGCCAAACGGACCCTGATGGGGTCAAAAAGCCTACCTGCGGAACTCCTACGGATTTCCCGAAATGGAGACGTTATAATGGACTTCCTTGGTGTGGAACCTGTCGCTCAACGAAATCACAGTCAGCCCCAATCCACATACCTGACGTACCGAGATATGCAGATGCGCATCAATGAGATGCATCGAGTCGTGTGATGTTTCCGTAGATCTAATAGCATTAACCGAAAGATTATGGACAACGCGGAATCGTCTCGAGGCAATCGCGGGGGCCGGTGGCCACGCAAACCTTTGCTGCCCCTGGTTGTGGCGGAGGAATAGCATGTCATATAACGTATATGCACGCGAACAACAAGATCGCAAATTTCGACGGGGAAGAGCAGTTGTGCTTCAACGAGACCGCTTGTGCGTGCGTCTCAACCGGAAGCGCTCATAAGGTCAGGGTATCCTAGGGGGTTGATCGCAACGGTTCCGTGCAGGTGATAAACAGCAGGAGTTACTATGATGTACAATGGATGACGGAGTGGTGGTAAAAGTACCGTCTGAGGTGTCTAGGTTGTGCGGTGGGGACCAATAAATTAGTATATCTCGGGAAGCAGCGCGCCTCTTTTGATTCAATCCTCACTACAAATCCATTTGAGTTAGCAATCAGCCAGAAGGCCCGTGAAAAGGCGTAAACAGATAGAGCGGAAAATGAAGGGACGTCAGAGAAACAGGAGTAAATATTGACTCGCACGTTGCAGTGCGCCACACTAGGCATGGTCCCTCCGCGAATCATTATATGAATCGAATGGAGCGGAAACGAGGGAGAGCTAAAGCAATTCACAAATCCTTATCACTTACTCTGAAGTTTCCCTCCTCATAAACAAATCAATGGCGGCCGAGAACGCAGCAAACGCCAGTCCACCTCCTGCCGCAGCACGTGGGCCTGAATTTCGCGCAAGTACGGCACCCGACACGAACCCCGCGGCCACTGCGTTTGTAATATCGTTCTTGGCTCGGAACTATAGAGCGTGGTTGCGGTCAGTCGGAGAAAGGACAGGGCCAAGACGACCGTGGGAATACGAAGTTATACAAGCGCCGCGGACAACAACCAGCATGGAGGCAAAAGCATGGCCGTGGTCTCGCTTCGCGTGATAATCATAGTGCCCAAGACACTAGTACAAGTAGAGGAACACAGATTCGTAGAAGGACACATGACTGAGTTGAACTCACCCCTTCGATGCAGCACTCTACCCCTGAATACAATGCGCCAACTTTCGCAAACCCACTTCCCGAGCGCCACATACTCCGACCTGTACTCTTAAAAAACTCGGACGTTTTCTGAGTATTGGTCATGTTCGTATCGTTGACAAGCTTGTTCATCGGGTCTTCATATGCAAACGACGTGCTCATAAGCGAAAACACAGCGCCCAGCCCGAATCCTGCATTCACACAGCATTCGCACGGTAAGAAAGCGAGCGCGAAACACAATTGAGGCGTTTGGGGCGTACCAACTCCGCCAGAGAGGACGGTTTTGAAAGCGCAGCTCTCTGAAGCCATCCGCATCCAGTTTTCGACTTTGCGTTTTTGCATGAGTGCAGGTCGGTCCTCCTCCGTAAGACCCGGGGGCAACGGCTCCTTACCGAGCGGGTAGACTGGAACGCCCACATTCATTTTGAGTAGTTTTTTTATTCAGTGGAAATTTAGATATAAGTTAAAAGTAGAGACTACTCATAGAGCATGGGTGGGATCTTAGAGTTCAAGACGGCTTGACACAAAAAGTTGGACAGCTGACTCATCTCGGCGCTATTCATGGTCAACTACAAATTCCTGCTTACTTAATTTGAGTCGCGCAAGTTCATCAAAATCCAGGTATCTTATGCTCTGTTTCAATTCAATCCGACTCGGTTCTCGCTTTTATGCCGATTCCTCCCAAGTTCCCTCGTACGCACTGTCCAGAGAGACATCATTAAGTTTCCGAAGTACTGGTCATCGATAGTGATTTGTTTTGAGGAAAGAAGTACCTCGCATTGGAGGACCTAACCATATAAACCTAGGGTCACACCGATGTCGACCCAGCTCGAATATGACGACGAAAACAACCTGTACGACTTCCTCAGATCCCCACCCATAGAAAGCGGCTAGCTCTTAGTAACCAAGAGAGCAAAAGCGCTATCGGATGCAACCCAAAGGGCGCGCGAACATGCGCCCCATTTCACCCTGTGCACTTGCCCAAAGTAGAACGAGTTGCATTAAGATATTCACTCACTTCTACAGCACGTTCATTTCATTGTGTTATCTAAGAACACGAGTTTGGAAACGCTAAGTTTGGCGGCTCTCTACTGACGTGTTGGTAAGAGAATCGTTTCATACTTACGATCGAGGAGCGTAGAGATTCCGTCTCTCGCCTCGTTTCTTCTCGGTGTAGAGTTTAGCAGACCCTTGATATACCACACTACGCAAAAGTGTAAAATTCATACTATGAGCTGAGACTCGTTTATGCTGTACGCATTAGTTTAGTCGTGCCACCGCGATTGAAGCCACCGTAACATCTCATCCCATTCAGAGACCTCAAACCCCGGTTATGGTGTGGCAGATGATCATCCAATCATGGTCAGTAAATATTGGAACGTTAGGGTGCCACCCGCTTAGTGGAAGATGCTCTGAAAATGATAATCGCCCTTAGAGATTTTCCTAGTCCATAGTAAAGGGCTCAAAGACTCCGGCTCTTTCGCTCGTGCATTACCGTATCGGGGACAGTTCAACATGAAGCCGAGGATTTGAAATTCGGGAGGCCAACCCCGTAGCGCCGGTTAACAGCCACTCGGAACTCTCATGCGACGCAGTTCATGCCTGATCACCCCATCATTGGCAGAAATAGTCTTTGCGAATTCGTCCTCCAAGGGGTTCTATAGTGCAAAGAAGAGAGGGTCGAGAACATAATTGAATGGTGTAAGTTAGGCCTTGGTCGGCTGATAACGCTTTAAGGTCGGGGTTGTTGAGGGCAATCAGAGACGAATTGCCATTGGTTGATAGTTTATATCAACAGCTCACCCGTGTTTGCGACAGTCTAAATAGGGCAGTGGTACGAGGCACAGTGTCAAGGTCGGGCAGTCCAAGGGACAGGGAGAACAACGATCTACAGCAAGCGGCAGAGGAATCCGAAAAGCGGCTACGGATCGAGGTGCAGACGGGGCTCAGCAAGAGGAGGTCGCCACGCTCTACACGGGGGCGCCGCTCGGCAGCCTAATTCTTCAGTGGGGACGATCTCCTCGTAGAAACTTTGGCCCAATGTGACCTAGTCTAGGCGCCCCATGCGCCATAACACTCCCTGTGGAGTCGGCTGAGTCGCATTGAAGAAGATAAGGAAAGATGGACATGGACCGGGCAGGACTTTCAGACGAGCCCCAGAGACTTCCGTGCCGCAGCCCATGGTATGCGTACGGGTCGTGTGCTAACATGTCCGTTCACACCATTTAGGGGAGGGACTTGAACACAATTATAACCATGGCGTTTCCTTCATTTGTCAAGATTGAATGTGGTGTGAGAGCTTTCAAGTCTGAATAATTGTCTGATTTGTTGATTAGTCGGTTCCAAAGCTGGTTTGTACGTAATTGTGAGGTACGTGAACGAAGAGAACACGATGACTTGGCATGACTGAGGACGCAGAAAGACAGAAAGGCCAAAAAGTCTAGACCTGGGTGCAGGGCGGGGAAGATAAATAGGAGTTTAGGCAATGTTTAGGCAGAGGCAACGCACGCGAGACAGGTGGCGTGTTACTAGGCTCGTGATTCTTGTGGAGATCGTCAGAATATACAGTAGTACGACGAAACAACGTGATTTCAGCAACGGGCAGTTGGGTGACTGCGTGTGCGTGTGACGTGAATGCGAGAGGCGGGATTGGGCACTCAAGTGGCGATTAAGTGGCGGTGGTGCTGTGTAGTTTGAGTGTGGCTGTGAGAAGTAAATTTGTTGGACCTCCCAATTGTAACCTCGCCAGTCGTTGACTCCGGCGTCGAAATCGCATTTTGCATTGTCTTTCTCTGTTGTTCGACGGAGCAAGCCTGCAGGCCGGGTCTATTTTACGACCAGTTTTTTTTTCTCATCTTCCGACTTGTTGACGCCCCCACGGCCGCCACGACGTCGACGACCCTTCGTCCAAAAGCAAAGTAGACTGCATCACACCTAGACTCGTAAGTAGCTGTGAGGAATATGGACTTAGCTAACTCGCCACTAGAAATGAGCAGTTCTGTCAAACCCGCTCCGCAATCCAAGGCATCGAATCCACCTGCCTCGCTCGCTAACTCGGCCTGGTCCAAAGGTCCCCCACAGACGGCCTCCGGATCGAATTCATCGCGCGCCCAGTCGCCCGCTAGCAATGCCCCGCCAACCCACTCGCGCCGCCAGAGCACGCTCGGGCCCAACGCGGGACCGGGGCCCGTAAAAGCCGTCACTGTCAGCCGCGGCATCGCGGGCACAGGGCACCGTCCCAGTGAGTCTATATGATTTTTATTATTATTTGCCACATGTGCTCATTCGTCTGCTCTATCTGCAGCAAGCTCTATTAGCTTTGGTTCGGTTGACTCGCCGTCTGCGCCGACCCCGCCTGCTGTGTTAGAACCGCCTAAACAAGATCCTGTGCCCGCTGCCACCGCATCCCCAGCGCCGGCGCCCGCACCTGCACCTGCACCCGCACCAGTGGCAACGCCCGCTGCTGCGCCTGCGCCTACACCTGCGGCGGCCCCAGCCCCCGCAAAGCCAAATGGCGTTTCGGTCGTCGCACCCACGCCCAAGCAACCGGCCGCTGCAGCCACGAGCACACCCTCGGCAGCGAGCACGCCCCCTGCGTCGACCTCTACCCCTAAGCCCAAAAAAGCCGTTAACATCCATGCGCTTTTCCAAAAACCCGGTGGTGTGGCACCTCCCTCCGCTCCTCCTGTGTCGGAGCCTGCTCCGGCTCGAACACCGGTCCAAACGCCGGCCCAAGCTCCGGTGGTTGTGGTTCCGGCCCCTCCCGGACCTGGGACGCCCCGTGGCCCTTCGTCCACGTTTGGCGATCGACAGTCACAGTTCCCAAGGAGTCCGCAGCTCTCGCGTCCGCCGCTTGCGGGACCACAGAACTCGGGTGGCGGGCCGAGGCCTGCTGGAAGCCCGAGGATGGGTGGCGCGATGCCGTTACACCCGCACCAGCACCATCCGCATCACCAACACCAACAGCACCACATGCCAGCGCCTCAGTGGGGTCCTCAGGGGTATTATGTACGCCCCGGTTTATCCTTTTTCTTTCTAATTTATCGATTATTTATGATTTTTGTAGTATCCTCCACAGGGGTACGACCCTCAATACATGCAATACTGGCATCAACAGCAACAGCAGCACCAACCGCCTCACCACGCTCACTCGCCCCTCCCGCACCACAACATTCCTCAAATCCACACTCCTCAAATGCAACACTCTCCGCGCACCCAACCCGCCCAACCTCGTCCGCCCTCCACTCCACCTGTTACCACGACCTCTCCCCACCCCCACCCTCATCCCCACCCGCACGCACTGCCTCCGATCTCGACAAACGTGTTTACTCCGGCCAGTGCCCCGTCCCCCGCGACCGCTCAACTCAGCAGCGCCGCACCAGCTTTTGTTCCGAGCACGATTAGGAGGTCAGCTGTGCGAATAAGTACGCCTGACGGGAGCGCGGTGACGTTTGATGGTGCTCTTCCTTCGCCTAAAGTCCCCGGGATGGGGCAGGGCCCTCCAGGCGTTGGCACGGGCGTTGGAGGGGCGGGCGTTGCTAGTTTACATCAGAAGAGGCCAAGTATGGCTGTTAGGATGGAAACTGCGGAGGACAAGGAGAAGCGATTGGCGAAGGAAGAGAAGGAGCGGGAGGCGAAGGAGAAGGAGGAGCAGGAAAAGAAAGAGGCGAAGGAGCGGCTAGAACGGGAGGCGAAGGAGAAGGAAGAGAGGGAGCTAAAGGAGAAGGAGGAGAAAGAACGGCAGGAGAAGGAAGAGAAAGAACGGAAGGAGAAGGAGGAGAAGGAGAGGGTTGAGCGAGAGGAGAAGGAACGAGTCGAACGGGAAGAGAAGGAGCGATGGGAGAAGGAAGAGAAGGAGCGACTTGAGCGTGAGGAGAAAGAGCGTATTGAGAAGGAGAAGGCTGAAGCTGAGGCGAAAGCCAAGGCGGATGAGGAGGCCCGGCTTAAAGCTGAGGAGGAGGCTCGAATTAAGGCCGAGGAAGAGGCCAAGGCGAAAGCCGAAGCTGAAGCCAAAGCCAAAGAAGAAGCTGAGGCTAAAGCCAAAGCCGAGGCAGAGGCTGCCGCTGAAGCAAAGGCTAAGGCCGACGCCGAAGCAGCCGCCGCCGCCGAAGCCGCCTCTGAAGCTCGCGACACACTCTCTCCCGTCGATTCGCCCAAACCTACATCGAACGGTCTCCTACCCAGCACCGTCCCCGAACGCCCGTCTCCCCTTTCTATCTCCACTACCGTTCCTCCCACCAGCGAGCGTCCGAAGCGCCCGGTTCCCGGCCCACTGGACCTCACCTCGGCCCAAGGCAACCGGAGTGCGGCTCCCCCTTCCGCCCTCGCTAGCGCGCGCATTATCGAGGACCTGAGCGCAGTAAGCTACCCCGAGACGATCAAGACGCCTAATCCGGATTTGAACATTGCGGCTACGCCTGGGAAGTTCAGGTACGATATTCGTGATCGTCTCCACCTTTCTCGATCGATTCTGATGTGTTTGCGTTTTGGGGTTGGGTAGGTACGATAGGGATTTCTTATTACAGTTCATGAACGTATGCAAGGAAAAGCCGGACTCGCTCCCTCCTCTCGATGCTATCGGACTCGAACCCGGCGAGTCTGGCGCTGCGCCCAGTTATTCAGGGGGTGCACGGGCCGGTGGTCGTCGTGTCAATTCGATGAGCGGTGGACCTAGCATGCAAAGGCAAAATTCGATCGGAGTTGGACTTGGGAATGCTTCGCTCGCCAAGGGTGGATTTACTATGGGCAATTTCCAAGCTGCTCCTTCCCGTCTTGGAGACAGCCAATCTCGATTTGAGGCTTCGACAGCGAGTGCGCGCGGACCTGGTGGTATTGCGTTCCCTCCTGGTGCGAGTGGTCGCTTGACCCCAATGGCACGGAGCGCGAGTCAAGGGGGTGTTGGAGGACCTGGGCCGCGCGGTGAGGCGAAGAGGACGAGGAGCCAGAGGGGAAGCAACCGTGGAGATAATATGCGTGGGAGTGGCTTCCAGACGCCGGTCAACCAGATGGCCTCGTTCGAGCCTGTCGCTCCACTCGAGCAGAGCGAGAACCGATGGGTTGCAGGAAGCACGCAGAGGACGCCTCAGCAAATCGAGGCCCGCGCGTTGATTGAGCGTAAAGTCAAGTCGCTGCTCAACAAGCTCACGATGGACAAGTTCGACTCGATCTCGGACCAGATTATCGAATACGCCAACAAGTCCGAGCAAGAGAAGGACGGCGCGACCCTCATGCAGGTTATCAAGCTCGTGTTCGAAAAGGCCAAGGACGAGGCTGCGTTCAGCGAGATGTACGCGCGCTTGTGTCGCAAGATGGTCGAACGGGTTTCCCCGAGTGTGCAGGACGAGACGATCCGGAGTGCAGACGGGCAACCGATCATGGGTGGAACGCTGTTCCGAAAGTACTTGCTTAACCGCTGTCAGGAGGATTTCGAGCGAGGTTGGTCGGCCAAGGAAGCCGCTGCTGCGCTCGCTGCCAGCAAAGCCGGCGACGATAAAGCCGCTGAAGCAGCTGGCCAGGCTAACGGCGAGGCTGTCCTCTATTCCGAAGAATACTATGCGGCTGCCAAGGCCAAGCGACAAGGACTCGGTCTCGTCCGGTTCATTGGCGAGTTGTTCAAGCTGCAGATGCTTACGGAGCGTATCATGCACGAGTGTATCAAGAAACTGCTCTCCAACGTGATCAACCCCGAGGAAGAGGAAATCGAGAGTTTGTGCAAGTTGTTGACGACCGTCGGACATAGCTTAGACAATGCCAAAGCGCGGAACCATATGGACATCTACTTCGAGCGGATGCAGGAGATGGCAAGGGGGAGCAATATCAATTCACGTATGCAGTTCATGTTGCAGGTAAGTACATCCTAGTGTGGTTTGCATTATCGGGGCGTTGAGCGTTTCTGCTGGGACTAGGATGTTATCGAGCTCCGCGCACGACACTGGCAAGCCCGCGCGCCCGGCGCGCCTTCTTCTTCAAGCCAACATGGTACTAGCCGAGGTGACGATGGTCGCAATGCCATCCAGCGTGGCGGGTCTCGCCGAGGCGGCGACCGTGGAGACCACGGCCCTCAAGCCGACGGGTGGAACGTCGCAGGCGGCACGAGCGCCGTCCGACCCCCTGCCAAAGCAGGAGACCTCTCTCAGTTCGGTAAAATCGCTAAACCAGCTAGCACGCTCTCGTTCGGCCCATCGAGCGTCTTCAACAAGAAGGACCCAAAGGGGAGGGACGCGAGTCTGTCTCGGTCGAATTCGAGCGCGAATATGTTCTCTGCGTTGAGCGCTGCCGGGTCTGATGGACCGCCGCCGACGGAGCCTGCTGCTGCGCGTGGTGGAGCGGGAAGCCGAAAGTCGAGCATGGATCTGGGACCAGGTGGTGCGCCCCCAGTCGAGAGGAAGAAGTTGAATTTGTTGCCGAGGACCATTCCGGCGGAGGCTGATGCTGCGCCCGAGAGTGCCGCGATGGCTGAGGCCGACGCGCAGAAGAAGGTCGAGGAGGATATCAAGGTACGCTTTCCTTCGTTTTATGAGATGTGAGTTGGCACTGACTTCCGTATAGGAGTACTTGGGTGTAGAGAATGTCGAAGAGGCAATCATGGCGCTCGAGACTCTCCCTGCAGAGCATCGACACATCTTTGTGGACAAGATGGTCGCCGCTGCGCTCAATGGAGGAAATAAAGCGGTCGTTCTCGCCGAGAAACTCTTCGCTGCCGCACACAAGCAGGGAGCCTGCACACCTGAGACCTTCGA
Organism: Ceratobasidium sp. C01; assembly: GCA_025200755.1. NCBI lineage: Eukaryota > Fungi > Basidiomycota > Agaricomycetes > Cantharellales > Ceratobasidiaceae > Ceratobasidium > Ceratobasidium sp. C01. The sequence goes on along the minus strand of JANWGL010002994.1, from coordinate 31,374 downwards.
GCGTGGACTGCTGCCGACTGTCGAGGCCGCAGACGATATGAGCATCGATGTGCCCAAAACATATGAATGGCTCGCGCGACTCATGCACGCGGCGAGTATCGAAAAGTCCAAGGTCGAGGAGATGGCTGGGAAGATTTCCGTGCTTGGAGAGCCAAGGGTGCAACCTCGGGACCTCCTCATGCAGGAATTCGACAAGGTGTCGGCATAATTGACGTCTCCCAAATGATTTCCCGCTATAGATCTCGTTCGACTCTGTTCTCTTTCGTTTCCTCTACTGCGCTTGTTTCGACGTCTGACGATATAGACTGTCGCGTGGTGCTCTCGGTGTGTCTATCACGTCATCTTTCTCAGCCGCTCCATTATTGTCATCATCACCCACCCCGATATACATGCCGCACGATCGACCACCCAGACCACCCTCGACCTGCCTTTCCTTTCGCCTACATACCATCTTGTTCTTGCTCTAGCACCTATTCGTATATCACTATTGTCCATTCCGTCATCCTGTTTGTTCTACTATTATCCATCCCTGTGTTCATTCCTTCTCTTTTCGAACATCGATCGGATTTGTACTCCCTGGCTGTTTCTATCCATCCACACCCGACGACACCTGTCCACCCGCCTATGCCCGCCTTTTTCTATCCATGTGACATCCCTCATGCGCCATCAGACTGTGCGCGCTATATGTGTATTGTATCGCACTTGACGCATCATATTATACTTTGTGAAGCATGTTACGTGGTGAACTTGAACAACATATCGAACCTGAGAAATAGCAGATCATCAACACTACGGTCTTAGAAATAATTCATACAGGGGAAGCAGCCCCAGAAAAACAAAATGATATGACTGTACAATACTCGGCAATGAGCGAGAGAGAAAAGGAAACAGATATGGAGCGAGAACATCATATGGAGAATATGTAACAATGTACCATAACATAAAGCATACCGGCAATGAAAAATGAGAGCATATGAGACAGTTGGTACGTGGGAGAATATCACGTGACTGAAAGAAACATGGCGACTACCCCACCAACATAGCCACATATACAATGCGCGCATACATCCAAGCGCATATACAAACAGGGAACATAATATGATAGCAGATATCGAGCATACTGAAATGCACATATACATATGAACGGAGCATATAACAAGATATTAAATACAGTGACAAGCAACCACTAGACCACCATGCAGTCCACCTCACCTGAGCACGCACCACCTCCCATTCAGCTTCGGTGTCACTTACTATCGCTTCCCTCTCCACTTTGGTACGCATCGCAACTAGCGCTTCACACAGTTGTCCAATGCTAGGCCGTTTTTCTGGCATGCCCTCCCAGCACCACTGAACCAGCTTCCAAAACGTGCCGTTACCCATTAAACATTTGCACGCCGATGCTGAGCATTGATCAGAGGTACAGGATGGTCGCCCGGGTCGTAGGCCGGCAATGACCTTGGTAATTACGGCAGAGTCCTGTTGAACCTCCGACCAAGGTATTTTGCCAGTCGTTAGCTATACCAACAAACGATATTTAATTTAAGATCAATGGAAAAACTGTGGAACATACCTCGAGAGCCAGCATCCCCCATGAGAAGATATCAGCAGAGAGGGACACAAACATTTTCTCCGCCCAAAGTTGTTCTGGTGCCATCCATCTACGCCCCAGCACAGAAAGCCGCTTCATATTGAGGTACCCCTGAATGCGTGAGTAAACTCACCGAAACGTACCCCCAATCGCAGTGTTGATGGGGGTGGGATCCATGAAGCGGGATGAGCCAAAATCGCCGATGCAGGCCCGGCCGTCTTGGTCGACTAAGATGTTTGCCTACGGCGATGGGTTGGATAAGTTTGGGGCGAACAAGAGATACGAGACTTACCCCTTTGAGGTCACCATGGGCGATCGGTGGACTTTGAGACGCTAGATAGTTCATTCCTTCTGCTACGTCGTTTAGCTGGACTCTAAGCATAAGTAAATATGATGGGAAATAAATGGAGGATATGCCATACTAGTTGTAGCACATCGGCTTCTGGGTGGTTGGCGAGATACTTGGATACAGACCCGTTGGACATGTAAGGAGAGACCATGCCGAGGTAGATGTTATCTACCCACACCACCCCGATAAACGGGAGAATATTTGGATGCGCTAGTTTTCGCCACGCAGCCAACTCTCCGCGAAACGACTATCCACAAATTCAGACAATGCACGCAGTACCACATTAGACGCACAAACACTCACTTTTTTGTCACGTGCAATGCCTGACACTGTCTGTGAGCTCCTCAAAAACTTCACGGCCACATCCCGGTTGTTCCACGACGCCCGTTCTATATATCCAAAACCACCACGGAGACATTCTTTGCTGTTAGACTGCCATTCGACGTCGGAAAGGAGAAGTATGCCTAAATGCTTAATCTCGGTTAGAAAACCCAGGTCATTGTCAAAACGCGCATATGGCGGGGACAAATGTGGTCGATCACCCGCTGTTGCAGGTGTCGCGGTGCCGACGTTGGTGGAACTGGCGATGGCTTCGTTCGTCATATAACCACGGGTACGGCCGAGTCAGAACTAGAAGAGAGTGAAGAAGAGATGCGACCGGACACCCCATCCTATCTTCGAAACTGTGCTCATCGATGCTTCGCTTTAGGAAGTAGGAAGGTCCACTTTGCAATAATCCAGGGTTTAGGCGCTGTTCGAAATCCACCTCAACCGAATCGAAAACCTATGGGTGGACCGTATTATATACACACACCATTGGCGAGCATTACTCAAGGATCTATCCGCTGAGTGGATAGTCGCAGCAGCTGCGGTGAGTGGTAAGTTAGTAGGGGAAAGGGATTTACCATAAGCATCATTCATATTCTTGGCCGGACTGAGGTGGACGTAGGTGGCTGATTCCAAGTGCGTGACGCACCGCTTTCGTTGCCTCTAGCGATGTAAGACTTGTATCCAAAGTTATATGTGGTGCATCCGGCATCCTATCAGGCGCGAGCGGTGTCCACGCATTGTATATGCTACACGAGCATCGTGCTCGAGGCAAATACGCCGCACACGCTGTACAGTAAGTAAGATTACTTTTCACCCAAATACGCTCCTGAACAGTCTTTGCGATCTAGGCGAATTACTTCTAAGCATACGAGTCACACAGACCCATGGCCTACAAAAGTTGACGGACATTGTGCAGGTTCCGTAGGTTGGTGTAATCTGATGTACTACAGTTAGCCAATAAACCGGTCAAATAGAATGTTGATCTGAGATCATCGGCCAATATCTCACGCGTCTGAAGTCCCTTAATTGTATGTAATATAGCGATAGACAGAGCAGAATCTGGGCTACAGAATGCATATTATACAGTCTAGTTTGGATAAGAAATGAGAGAGCCGTACACAAAGCAAATGCGGAGATCCATCTGACCGGTTTTGTGGCCAAGGTGTCAACCTGACATATAGGTCCTGGTACTCTTCGCGCAGACACATTAGAGAGTGGCCAAATATACAATGTGGTGGGGTCATATGAGCACTGGTAAATGTCAAGGAGACAGGTTATGACACTAGGTATTTGTGCTGTAAAACATTGTAGAAGCAGTTGAGACTGCCTTGAGGGCTCAACCACAGCTGCACACCAACAAAAGACTATGGGGGCTTCCCAGATAGCAGAATAGAGACCAACGGATCCTTGACACTATCTGGCGTGCATTTTGAACGAGACAAATTGGATTTGGACAAGTTTCAGTTCCTTCAGGCGCGCATACATGGTCCCCCAGACCAAGAGTAGGCCAATTTCTAGATCCCCAAGCAACAGCAGCCAGTTGGAACTATTGTTATATAACTTAAGACCATCTGGGGGATCTCCATTCTCAAAACTAGGGCCCTACGGGGCTGGTGTCCGTGTAGAAATCAGGTAAACAGGGGGGGATATTTGACTTTTAATACCTCGATGTTGGCAAGGAGAGGAATTTGTAGAAATATGAATGTATATACATAGATTCGTATGGGATGTAAGGGAATATGGTAGAACATGGTAGAACATGAAAGAACCTACCAGAGAAGTAATCGAGTCAAGTGAACGCCGAATACAGCTCGGTGTACGCCGCATACCGCTCGGTGTATG
>JANWGL010002994.1:0-27184 GCA_025200755.1 Ceratobasidium sp. C01 | reverse complement strand
TCTTTACATATTCAATACTAGTTTCTTGTTGATTATTTACGTGTGATTCTTATCTAAGTTTCTACAGAATTTCTAAGTCTTGGATGCCACGGAAGAAGTCTGGGTCGAATCCATTACCCTGGCTGGGGGGGAGACCTTAGAACGTTCAATGTTGGGAATTAACTTGTAGACATTGACCGAAAGGTTCGGGGAAAACATATTAGAAGTGCATATATCACAGAATAGGATAAAATTGAACATTTCGTAGCAAACGCAGGCATAGTTACAGTAGGGATTTGATTGTTGACACGGAGATAAAGACCTTGAGACATGGCTAAGGGGCTGTTTTTTGTCTTGCGCAGCTCTGTTGCGTCTCGTCCCTGCGAGGGGGTCAAATTCACCGAGTCCCAAACTCAAACCAGCTCTCTGGAAATAAATCTAAAACGACGTTATGGCTACATCAGACGCCCACTATTGAAACCATCGCATCGACTTACAAACAGGTGTAGTTTCGCTTTCGACTAGTAGATTTCGCGTAAGTAAGCTACATAAATCATAACTAATCTTTCTTACCTCAATTGGCTTGTGCATTGGTTGTTCTGTCCAAGTCAAGGTCGGGCACCAGCAGGCCTTGAGGTTCGGTCCCTCGATGCACGGGCGTTCCGTGAGGGTCGGAGATCCCAAACCGCGCGGGAAGACGGCGGAAGTCACGAAGAGTGGCTTGAACACCGCGTGCATATATGTAGACAGCTGTGACAAGAAAAAGAGTAGAAACAATATGACCATACGATCCAACAATTGTAAGAGCCGAAGAAGTCACGATTAGTACAATTCCCACGCAAGTGAACCCAAACGACCAGATTACTCCAGCCCACGGAAGACTGTACATGACGGATAGCTTTTGCAGCCCATGGGTGTGTGATTCGTACGCTTGGAAGTAGTTTGCCTGAGATCGCTCAGATTGTTCAGGGGCGTGTGCGGATGAGGGGTAATCTACTTACAGCGTGCGCGGCGTATTTGCCCAGGGCACGATGCTCGCGTAGCATATACAATGCGTAGACACCACTCGCGCCTGATAGGATGCCGGATGCACCACAGATAACTTTGGGTACAAGTCCTACATCGCTAGAGGCGACGAAAACGGTGTTGGATCTGGAGGAAATCGCGAAGGAACGTGAGCTTGCGTCATGGACTTGGAATCAGCCACCTACGCCCACATCAGTCCGGCCTAGAATAGGGATTATATTTATGGTAAATCCCTTTTCCCGACTAACTTACCACTCACCGCAGCTGCTGCGACTATCCACTCATCGGATAGATCCTTGAGTAGTGCTCGCCAATGGTGTGTGTATATGATACGGTCCACCCACAGGTTTTCGATTCGGTTGAGGTGGATTTCGGGACCCCCGCCGAGGAACGCAGACCTCTGCATATATGATGGAGGTCGAGGGGGGTGATGTCTTCCTTCCACCGTAGCCGTTCTATCCAGTCGAGCTCCGTATTGTCCGTATAGGTTTACATTGCGACTGTGGACTGAAGTATAGTTCTGTATTAGCGCACATCTATACTATCATTCTGGATATTTTCGAACCTAGCAGACCCATTACTCGGGCTTTGTGCCGAAAGGGATAAAGTATAACGGTCAATTAACGCACCAGAATTACCCAAAGTGCCAACTACGCACCAATCGACCAATTCAGGTAAACCATGTGACCCGAATCGGCCGCTTTATCGAGTGCTAGTATGTAAGCCTTGCACTCGTGGGTGGTGAATGGGCTCGTAGACCCTTCAGATGTCATGTGGTCTACGCGTGGCGTTAGGAAACTACAGATCGAGACAAAAGTTTAATTGCTCACCAAGCATGCTACTTGCGAGCGCACCTTGAAGCTCCGTTCGGGCAGCTCCGAGGTGATTTTCATCTTTTGGCATATACTCCAAATGGGTCCAATACTCTTCATTCAGCAGGGCACCTATTAGACCAGTTCAAGTCATCGATTCGTCCCTTTCACCTGAACAACTTACGGAGGTGTAGGTTGTTCCGAACGTCCGATACACCGAGATCAGTAGTCGTACGTTGCCGCAACCAGCAAATAGTCTTGTGCTCGTGATCGACCATATAATACCGACAAGTATTTCCACCAGAACAGTCCAAAAAAACTTCGAGTGAGGCTGCGGCCGGCAAAACGTGGCTCCGAAGAACCACAAAATCACCGTGCCAGGTCATCAATTGACTGAGGACGTTGGCGTGTCGGATATACATTTCAGTTATTACGCGCAATTCGCGATTGTAGAAATAAGGGCGGCTGTACCGCGATGTTAGATCGCTGGAAGCCCCGTGTCAAGCTTACTTACCCTTCCACTGGATGATGATACTCCTCCCATCCATCCGGAACGGCAAGTATTCGCGCATCCGCATCACTGTAAGTTCATTTAATGAATTCAGATGTAAGCGACATGAATCAGCAGGCCAAAAATGACAACACTTACGGATCGCTATGTTCGGTAGCATGAAGCGGACCGGGCTTGATATCTCGCCTCTTGCGGAGACCACTTCATCTCGTGGAACAAAAGGAGAATTATATATTAGCTCTCGGCGTCAAAACATAATGATAAGGCTTTTCACTGGGGTTTCATCGTGGCTTTCCGGCGCTAATGCCCTCAGGCCTAGGTAACACCCCAGGGCGCGCTGTACACGCGACTGAGATGCCCCCACTGAGAAAAATTCCCAAACAGCAACTCACGCGTTTGTATCATCATATCGGTTTGTCTGACTAGGTAGGCCTTCCCACAATCGTGGATTATAAGCCATGGGATCGAATGGCACTGGGACACCATTTTCTGCGGCCATTTTCCAGGCAGCTGCGGCGTTGGAGTTGATCTAATTCAAGTTCTACCAGTCCGACCTTCCTTCCACTTTGGTGGTACCTGGAGTAAGCATAGCATTAGAAAGTTTCCCAGCGAGCGAAGAGTTTGTACTCACAGTAGTAATGGGGAGGTTGAAAGCGATTCCAGGATCGGGTTGGTCGCGCGCGATACTTAGTCGTTAGAAATATAATTGGAAGCATAATTGGCAATATAATTGGCAATATAATTGGCAATAATTCCGCTCAATTGTCCATTTTGGGTTGTTAGGAGGACTCCGAAGACCGTAGGTTCTTGACGGCCATAAAACTGGCCTTTCTCACACATGGAAAATCTACGCCCTGAGCCAGCTTGAACTATAATAGAATGCCAGAAGCGCTGTTTATTGTGGATGCCGCGCGACTGGCGCTGCCATGCCGGACCAGTTTCAGGGAGGTCACAATGACTAGATAGCGAAATTTCACGATGCGGAGCGTAGAATAGCCGGGAGCCACGACACCTTGAAATTCTCTGAGTTATGAGCCGTGGCAACTAAAAGCGCCCAAATGGACAACTAGTGGTGAGCTAGCGAGGTGCCACGCCCAAGGGAGCTCGGGTACAACTACAGTTGTGACCCCGATGATGGATACTGGCAGTTATGGATGACCCCCGAATAAGAATCCCACCCGAGGTCAATCGGCGATGTATTTGAAACGGCGGTCCGTTAGTTACTCAGCAACGAGGTGGCCGCTGATTGGTGCTTGCATAACTTATCGATGCACATATGCCCTATTTAGTACATGCTCCACCCGGAGAGAGATTGCCGATGATCGGTAAGCAGCCCGGGATGATGCATTGCCCGCGAATAAGAATACCACGAAGCCCATGCATGATTGGGGGTTTCACTGTAACTGCTGTTCCTCGGACCCGATTTTGACCACAGCGCACAGCGTGCAATGCGCACGGTTCCCCGGAACGGCCTCACTATATGATTATTTAGTTATTTTAGCAAACACAGAGCTAGGTGTACTTAAAGATAGGTTGTGCACGCGGAAATATCATAAAACAATGCCCTCCATCCTTATTGCTGCCCCAGAGTAAGTCGCCTATTATTCTCCTAATCAGTGGCAGGCTAAATACCCTTGCGGGGAAAACGAAAGGTTTGAAATAAACGGCTGTCGAAACTTCTATATGCATTGCAAGACTGAATCGTGTCGTATTGCAGTACCGTGGGTACAGACACCTGCGCTGTATCACCAGCAAGGCCGTAATTAACTTTGTTTCTCCGACAATTGAAGAGCAGGCAGGGTAAGCGAGGTAGGAAATAGTGTCTGTAACGATATGACGGACCGAGGTTTTTTTGATGGCGCTCGAGTGGCAATAAGCTGTGCACATCATGCGTGGAGGGGAAAAGAGCTCTAAGCAAGCTCAAGGAGCTCAAGATTCAGATATCAGAGCCAGCTGGAACTTAAACAAAGCAGAAGGGTGAGCGGGCTCGGCAGGTTACCAAAGGTCTTAAGCACCAAACCTCGTTAGATGCCGAAGATTGCGCGAGGTGAAGCTTCATTTCTGGCCTTGATTGAGCCAATGAGAAGGCGGTGTTTGGCCTAGTCCTCACGAACTCTAAAATTGAGATGACGAGTTTGCTGCGATCATCAGAGGTTCAAGTGAGTTGTGGACCCCAGTTGGTTAGTAGTACTAGCGTATGGACCCGATGCAGCATGTGGAGATGCGCATGCCCGTTTATGTCTCGTGTCTGTTGTGTGTCTGCACGCTGTAAATAATGTCATGGAAAGGTGTTTATTACTCTTTCAAGGTTGGCAAACTGAAAACAATTAATGAAGGGTTCACTTCGTTACAAAGCTGCACCACGCATAGGATGGCTTTATTCAAACAGTAAATTGGAATATCGCGGTTCATCGCGGTACTGCTGTTTTGCTTAGCACCAATTCCATCAATTGTATTTTACGATATATCAGTACTTGAACGGGAAAGTATTGAATCCTGCCGTCTCGTGTATGTAGGCTTTCCCTCACGGTCGAGCCGTGGTCCAGAGCTATTCGTCATACAAGCGCTCTCAGGCAGCACCCGACCAGATCAGCTCCAACTCCCAATGGATACAAACTCCCAAGGACTCGGGAACACCCGATGGGCTACTTCTTTGCCCACTGGGCCGCACACAATCTGCAATGGACAACACACGACGCAGGATGCATATGCCCGCCCAACTTTGTCGCCACCTAACGCAGACCAGCAGCGACCAAGTGCTGAGTTATTCTCAAAAGGACGCTGATGTCACGGCTAGCCTTCTGGATGCGCGTCACTCGTTGCGTCCTGGAGGCATTTCAAGGGTCCTATCCTAGAAACCTGTCTCGATCATGACAATATCCATGAGGCAGCACCAGAGCTGACGGAACTAGCTCTGAATGCCCACCAGTGGAACGCATCACTCTCATTTGGACGGGAGTTGGTCGGTTAAGGAAGCTACTGCCGCTCTCGCTGCCATTAAAACTGGGGACGACAAGGTCGCTGAAACAACCGGCCAGGCTAACAGCAAGACTGATCTATACTCTGAGGGGCACTATGCGGTTGCCAATGCCAAGCGACAAGGTCTCGGTCTCGTCCAACTTACTGGCGAGCTGTTCAATTTGCATATGTTTACGAGCAGAACCGGCCTGAATAGACTGCAGGCGGTATTGGCCTACATACCCACAATATTCGTGTGATAGGATCGTACATCGCTGGTACCAATGGATACGGCAACGCCATTGTGCCCTCCTTCATGCCTACAGCGCGACTGCGCGTTACGTTGATCAAAGAGAGGATAAGCGACCAGGCGCCTTCACGATTTACCTCGAGCCACGGCACTCAGATGTCTTTGAACGAAGCGCCTCCCCAAAAAGTCAGGGATGATGGGGTCAGTTATTTCAAAAACTCGTGTCCCAGAGAAAGCTGATATTTCAGCGGACCGTCAGGATGGATGTCTCTTTGGCACCAGCTAACAATCAAGAACATGAAAACCGGTGGATCGTGGGTCTATGCGCTCATTGGATGCGAGGGTATATCCCGGTATGCGCTTGTGGGCGCCCTCGGGTAGTACCTCTTGTTAGGGGCGCATACCTACTTTTTCAAGCAGTAGGTTATATTCGTTCATCCAATGAGCGCACGACAGGTTTAGATACGTGTTATTGACTAAGAGCTTCTTCTCGACATAATAGATACGTTTGAAGAAGCTTTTCACTTAGCAAATACCGGGTGCTTTTGGTAGAAACACGACACGCCACCCAAAAACGGTGATATTTCGATCACCCCGAAACGGGTGCGAAGCCCCTTTTGGGTGACCGAAGTATTTAACCTGGCCTTTTCTCTTAAACCTCCGTTGGGCTTTCTTTGACTATTCTCTGGTGCAGACCACTGCCCTCGCTCTCAAAGTTTCATCTCGCTATATAGTAAATGACTGTATGTTTTAGCGTTAGCAATACCATCGTAATAGCACGCTTTTTTTTACCGTAGATAAAATGAATTTGTCCGCTTGGAGCACTTTACTCGTTTTGAACGAATTGCTTGTCGTTATTTTTTGCAATATATGAGTACAACTTGTCTACCTCCCCGTACTTCAATACTACATTAACACTACATCGGGAAGTGCATGCCCACAATAACTAGCACGAATACGTTTCAAACCCGTGGGAAGCCACCTGACAATCGGCATCGTGGGTACGCTTGCGAAACATTGTTTCCCGGTTGATTTTACCGAGAAAGTAAACCTCACTAACTAGTCCTCGAGCGTTTCGTGCGATGCGACCCCCTTCCACTGCTTTCCAACGGGGTTTGTCAATCCCGTCTAACATGAAGCTTAATCATGAGCGTATCTCCAGTCCAAGACGCATTAAGTCCTCCCTTTGTCTTACACTAGTAATAATCCTGGACAGCATGGATTTGCACCAGGGAGCAGTTGACCCACGCTATCCGTTTTCGTCGTGTGTTGATTCCCATAGGTCATTTGCTTAGAGGGTTTGCACATCGATTCCGTAATTTCATATGCCTTACTGGCTATATGCAATCGTCTTACCTTGCTCTATGTCACGCGCATTCAGCCTACTAGTCCTATACCGTGTTCATTTACCCAGTCTATATATTTATTGATAGCACAAATGGCGACTTGTAGGGCATTTGGATTTAGTTGCGTGAGTCAACGAACTCTTAGACCCTCATGGAAAGTAATGAGAATGACCCTACCGAGCAAGATGAGCACTTGACAAATATCTATTTTTATTTATTATGCACGTTGACCGGAGTTATACCGGCACGACGTGGCCCTTCGATGGTCCTAGTACGCAGATGTTAAAGTACTCCCGGTGTGCTCCCGTTCCTCCTCTTGGTTGGTACCCACTCTCTATGGCTGGCGCCCACAGGCCAAGGCTGTTGGGAGAGGCCGTTGCTTATATGTTAGTAGCCTGGCGTTTTGCACTTACTGCTGCAGTTGGCTACAACGTATGGTTTATTAATCCTACTAAGGTAAATCCGGTTAGGTCTCCCTGGCACTTCAACATTCATCAACAGGCGGCCCAAGAGCCGAGAGGGACGATTGGACTGAAAGCGAGACACGACTCTCAACCTGATCGTAATAGTTACATTCTGAGACCGGATATGGAACAGATTAGTCAAGAATCTACCATTCGCCCTATATGGTGGGCGTAAAGCATTGCGCGAGCGGTGTCAACGGCACTCGTAACCAATCGGATATTTTGCTCATGAGGATACACCGGAACACCTTATCCCTTATTCTATAAGCTCGGGGATGACCGAGATGGATCCAGAACTACTGTATTACGCTAGTCCTGCCCTTCGCCGTTCAAATTGAACACAGTTGTGGTCGCGGCGCTAACGCCTGCTACTTATAACGATCTCTTCTGCGGGTCTCTGCACATCTACCTCAGTATACGTGTTCTTTGCCACGCCGTTTCGCTACTTTCAGCATGCGTCTGCGTGTCTCTTATCTGCGTGAGGGCTCTACGAACGACCCTATCGTGATTGATATCGCACTAGCAAAATCCTATGATGTAGGTTTCCACTCGTCTTCACTCCATTTCAAACCTGATCGTCAACTGCAGGATGTCATAAAAATAGCCTGCGAAGTGTTAAAGCATGAATTACCACCCGAAGGGCAGACCATCGACCGCAAACTAGCGTACTTCATAAAGCTGGCAAGCGGTCCGAGATGGGTGACCCTCCACCAAGACTACTTTGTTCGACTCGTAGAGGCTAGACCGGCGGATACGCTTGAGTTTCGTCTACAAATTACTTGCGTCGCTGCCCCGCCCTCATCTCGGAGCGGAGAGGTGCGGCCGTTCTCTCAATTACCCATTGCTCTTGGTGAGATATTGCCACGTGAGACTTATGTATTGGAGCCGAACTTGTGATTTCAGATATTCCACGCCTCTATGTCGCCCCAAGTGGTGAAGGTAACAACATAGGACGCCCTCCGTCAATCGGTGAACGGTACTAGTCGGCTTTGTTTGAAATCTAGCTAACAAAAATTCCAGCGGAAAACGATCCTGCAAATGCTTCACCTACGGCTGGGCGGATGGAGTTGAATTCTGCATCCATATCTAGAGGTATGTTACGCGTTCGACTTACGAATCACCGCCTAACTTGCAAGTATCAAGACGCCGTACAGATGGGCAGAACTATACCACGCGGGCCTCAGCCGACCTCTACAACTCCATTCACCCGAGAGCTGATATCCGAACCTAAGAGGGACGACGTAGGCGCCCTGTTTAGCAACGGCGTCACCGCGCTTTTGGCCGGCCGATATGAAGAATCTCTTGATCGCTTTCAGCGAGCCGCCAAAGAATTCCGCATTAAGCTCGAGCTCCGGAGGGAGGCAGACTGTCTCCTCTATCTCGGTGTAACCTTTCGTCATCTAAAAAAGTATAGCGAGGCGAGCGAGCATCTGACAAACGCTCGGAAGATCTACGAGATGATTGGAGAGAGCTGTCGACAGGAACAACTTCGTTGCGATCGTCACTTATTGCGCGTTGCCGAGGATAGCGAGAGCACCCAGACTGCGTTAGTCAAAGGGCTCAAATCTCAACAGAGCCGGAGGTTAACCCGAGCACGCAGCGGCTTATTATGGGAGCTTTCACCGCGTCACCTGACCGGATGACCTTGGCTGCTTCTATAAATAGCCGCCCTTTATGCTCCTGATTTGGGTTGATTTTGTTTCGATGTATCACATGTTGAACGCCTTGATCTAGCCTGTACCTCATCTTATTTCTGTTCTGTATAATACTTAAACACGTACACATCAGGAAAAACCAAACCTTCCGTCTCGGAAAGCGACCAGTATACCAACACTGTACGTTTGGATCTAGTTTGGTTTAGGTCAAATTTACCCAGTAGCTAAATGCACCCTCTCCCCTTTCATAGAGTCAAGTTCTTGTGATAGATGAATTATGACACATTACTAGTACTAAGAATGCACAGAATAAACATGAATACAAGTCAATAAATCTAGTAAAATCGATGTTCAAACGCAAATCTCCAATCTAAGCTTTAGCACCCGAACCACTAAATGTAGGTTGAGGAGTGCCCGTAACACTAGTAACAGGTGTAAGAATCTCGTGAACTGGAGACAGTAAGGTGTTTGTGCGGTGTTTTAAGTCAGCACCATGGGGGGCGCGGCTGGTCGAATGACCGCCATCAAGGGATGCCGCCGTTTCTCCTCCGACACTTTGGCGATTACCCGGTAGGTTCAATCCGCTATTATTAGAAACCCGTGTAGCAGTATCGTCCATATACTCGCGAGGTAGTACAACTGTTGTTAGGCATGAGCTGTTAGCAACCATGTAATTCGACGTCTTACATAGCACATACCAGCTCGATCAATGGCGTGAGGCAATCCTCTGTGTCTCCCACGCAACATAACTATGATTATGACCAGCTTCGAGAGCGGCTTCAGAGCCCCGGAAAAGGAATAATTTGCCTAAAAATAAGTTGCGTCAGGCGCTAGAGTTTACACCGCAAATGTTGTACTTACAGTAGGGAGTCCAAGGCTTAGGCCAACGGTGCCGTAGGCTGATGTGAGTTCGAAGATAATAGTGAAAATATCAAACCATCCGTTGGACTCGGGATTAACGATCTCTGCGCGCTATACACACGAATTAAAGTTCAACTTCCATTGCAATGCTGAATAGCTGCTGCGCCTCACCTCAATGATGCAAACAAGCCAAAGCGCGAAAGCTAGCCACCACATATCTAGATAACACGCCACATCAGTGATGCGATTCGGCAGGAGGTCGCACGACTGGCATACCGAACGACAGTTGGCGCCTTGCATGCCAAGCTAGGTAACTACCCCAGGCGTGCATAGGCCCTCCAGAAGGATTTGGCTCTTCCTCGTCTTTGTTCTGGCCATCCAGGTAGATACCGAGAGATTGCTCTTCGTAAACGTTGGTGGACCGCACCGAAATCGCGACTAGAGGCACATGTTAGAAGGATGGTAGCCACGTATGGTATTCAAAATGCCGCTCACCAGGGTAAACAGCAATGTACCTACGTCAGAATCGTCAGTTTAAGCCAATGTTAATCACAAAAGGTGTGTCTACTCACATCATTGTAACGTAAAGAACTCTAATCGATAACGAAGCGTCAGTTGCTAAACTCGGAGCGCACATGCCGGGAACACTGACTTGACTGCGGGAGCTAACGCTGATACCGTAAGTGTTGCAAACCCTGCTGCACGTACGGCAGAAGCCTGGAGCAACCCAATTGCGAAGCGAGTCCCAAGGGGAATCGCTTCAATGACGTCATTCCCGATATCAAGAACCATAAACGAAATCCAGTCGGTCAGGACCATCGAGAGCAAGACAATAAGGAGGAACCATGTTTGGTGGCTCGGGAAGAGGTAGATGAAACATCGACGGGGGTGGTCTAGTAGGAAATGAAGCGTATCGCGCGTCCGGCGACTGACGATTTTGCTCAGGACCCAGCTGTATTGTCGTGAGTAGGAATGACAAAGAAATGCGAATCCAAAAAACTCACATGGTGAAACGCAAACTACGCAACGAAAACACACAGTTAGTAAAGCTTAACCAATAAGAGTCCAAGAACATGCTAACCAAATAGGCTACAACGGTTCGTTTAGTAATGTTCCAAATCTTGGTTGCTTAGACACTCACAAAGGCCGTGTTTCCAGCAAGAATCGAGCAGAACATGATAATAATCATAGGATAGGCGGTTTGGAAGGGTACCATTGACTGGTCAACCAGAGACATCCCTGTATTCGTGTATGCAGAGACACATTGGAAAGCAGCGAACCTGTTAGAGACAGAATAATGTCATTTCAACGCAACAGTCGTGCGAAGGAGTAATGCACTGACCATATTGGTGGCACAAATCTATGCTGCTGTTCACTAAAGATAGGCGCCCACTTGCTTATCGTTGAATAGGGGGCAATGATTACAAAAGCGAGGAGCTGGATACCAATGTGATACTGGGAAGCAAGGAAAAAGTGAGTAAATATGGTTGCTTCACAAACGTTCCGGCTCACTCCTGCGATAATCCAAAGCAACGCGCCTAAAGCCCGGTACTCCACGCCTCCAAGTTCTTCCTGTTCTTCTTGAGATAGATCGTGGAACTGGGAGTTGCGTCCGACAAGTGCGTTAAAAGATATGTACGGTACTTCTCTCGTCTCTGCTGCGCTGCCTCCGGTCAAGGTACGTGGCAAAGTCAGTGTGTTTGGTAGAAAACGCCTAATCGCGCGACCTGCAAGTTCATGGGGCATAGGGAACCCTCCATAGCCCGATTGGCTGGACGGGATATGTGGATTTGGATTCACTCGAGTCGTCCCATAAGACCGGCCCGTAGCGGTTCGTGGGAAGTATGCTGTCGATACAGACCCCATTCGTTGTCCTGGAAGAGAGGAAAGCTATTAGAAACTACAGATCAAAAAGCAACAAGAAAGGGGCAGAATGCAAGAGGCCCCACAGCATGATAACGAAACTTCTTTAGTAGACTCATGTGTGGAGACATTCCTCCCGATTCCCCAAATCCTGCCCTTGAGGCAGCCGTAGAAGCTAGATTAACAGAGTACTCACGTCCAGTACTATTAGCTCTATGGCGTCCAGTCGGCCCATGGCCATGATTACTCATTCCAATATTTCCGAATCCATTGCTGCTCGTCTCCCCCGCATCCGAACCGGGGCCGGCAATCCCAGGGGACCCGGGCGGCATAGCAAAATTCCTAAATCGTGTCCGCTCTCGTTCTCGCTCTGAGTTGACGCCTGCGGATTGGCGCCTCGTTCCAGCCCGCCCGCGAACTTGCGGGGCGTTTGCAAACTCGATCGTCTGAGTTCGGGGGAAATCGCCTGTTCCGATCTCGCGGAAAGTCGCCGCCTCGCTAGCCTGACGCTCATGGCCATACTCGCGACCTCTGCCTGGCGAGAGACGCTCATCGTCGAATGTTCCCGGGTGAGCTCTGATAGGGGTGCCCTTGAATCGGACAGGGCTAGAGGACACGCCTGTGCCTAATGGGGGGGATGAAGTGAAGAAGTAGTGAGGTGAAAAGGAAGAATGGCGTGAGCGCGAATCAAGTCGGGGAGAAAATAGTAGAATGAAGAGCAGAATGCGTATCCAACGCGCCCAGTCGATGTGATTCGTGAGGCGAAAGCGAGAGGGCGTCGACAGCATGGAAAGGGCATTGTGTTTCGTGAAAAAAGATATTATGTAATATTCAAAATTGGGGTGTGGTTCAAAACCGAGAGGATGATGAACGGAGTGGTCAGAGCGTGTGGTACCTTCAAATTCAAAATACTTACGATGTGTACTCGAAGCGTCTTCGTCGGCCATTGATCGGCCCCGAGAATTTGAACGAGGTAATCGGTCATGATTGACGTCAGGACTGGACACGACCATGTGGGAACCAGGTTCGTTAGTGCGCTACTGAAGTCTATAAAATAGCCAACAACTCACCTAAGGTGACTACCCTGGTCATCAGTGGTCGCCTCAGTGTCCTGGTCATGGTCGGGGTGTCGTAAAATTCCACCAGTGTGATCGTTGAGCCCGCGAGGGCTTTCCATATATGTGGCTGGGCTCAGAGGAGTTTGCGGTGAGATGTTCGGGGGGTAGAAACGAGGCGACAGAGTGTCGGGGCCATGGACAGGAGTCATGCCCGCTCCGTTCGCGTGGTGGTCATTGTCATCGCCAGACCCTAATTCCGAACCACGGTCAATAGGGCCATTGGCATCGTTCCGGGACCCAGCATCAGAGCCAGAGCGATGAAGTTGAGGCTCTAGGGCCAGAGATCCATTGCCGTCGTAGCGAGTCTGAGATTGAGACGATGACCCAGAGGTGGTTTGGTGGACGTCCTCCCCATTGCTATACTGAACGTGCTTTTCGTCGATGTCTTGTCCGTTTAATTCCCGGCCCTTGCCTTTCCCAAGACCATCCTCGCCAACAACCAGACCACCTATCCCACCCATGGGATCAACCCGTTGAGGTGCAATTTCAGTACGGCGGATCATGTCGGTGCGTACTCGTGCGAGTCCTGACTTTCGCTTCGCTCCTATGGTAGACGGCGTAGCAACGCCAGACACAGTGCTAGCAGGCGAGCTGCCAGGAGCGGCAGTGGAATTAACTCGGTTGGTGAACCGGCGCAGGAAGCTTGGTCGAGCTGTAGTCTTCTCATGAACGCCATCGGATGCCGGTTCCGCTCCTGAATGTCCGTTGTTGTCGCGCGAGAATGAGCGGGAAATAGATATAGTGCGCGAGCGCATGGCCGCCATGATTCCTCCCTGACGCTCTCGTTTGAGTTCCTCTGAGATGATGTGCGAGAGCTCATGCCGGAAGAACCGCCGGCGAACGTATACGATAAGCCAAGAGACTGCAACCGGGTTTCCGATGCACATGAGCACAAAGAGGAGTCCTTGTTGGAAACCAGTAAGCTGCGACAGGTCAATTGTGGCCAGACCAGTAACGGTCATAGCGCTGACGCAGTTGAAGAGGGCGTCGATGAAAGAAACAGGGTAGAGGCCATTAGCTGCATAGAAAATAGCAGCAGAGATAAGAGGTGTAAAAGTAAAGAAGAGAACATGGAGTCTGGGGTGGGACCGGCGATCTTGTCAGCCCTCAGCATTACACAAACCTTGATCAACTCACCGAAAAAAGTTCAGAGAATCGTAGAAATGCGACCAGGCTCGAGTAACAACGTTAGCCATTCCCCGAGGATGGTAGTAAACAAGTGCGGGCCCGACCGAGTTGAGGGGGGAAACAGAGAGACTTGTCGCTTGAAATAATATATGTCCACGTGAATGTATCCGGGGCCGTGTCAGATGCGGAGAGGACAGGTCCGTGTTCCGCAAACTCAGTGTAAAGAGCCAACGTATCAACGAGGCCACTAAATCTGAGGTTTTGAGGGTAGAAAAATCAATGGGATGCACAGTAAGATAACAATATGACGAGGTAGATGTACTGGTGCGCTGATAAAGAGCCGGATAGACTAAAGCGCTGGGCAATGGGCGGGGTAGCCCGTGCAAGCGCGAATGAGGAAGAGACTTAGAGAAACGTGCTCAAGCCTGCGCAACCCCTGTTCATCGTATCGTCACAAGGCCCCGCCCTGGCTTCCCCGCAGACAAAAACGCGATTGGCTCAGCCACAAATTCTGGTCTACATCTCGTACTGATTCTCCAATACGCACCACAGATACGCGCCACATTGACATGACCGTTCTGACGGCGGCTCAGCTTTGCATCGAGTCCAAGTCGAAAAAATCGTTCAGAGCGCAAATGTAGTTGATGCGATTACCATTTGCGATCGCACTTGGTTTGATCTTCCCGATTGGTGGTGATTGGCGCCGATTGAGCTCGATGGTATTGCGGCACTTCCCGCACTCCCGCCGCCCTTCAGGCTTCCTTCAGTCGCGCCTCCTACGCACAACAAGCCTTTCTCGCGCCCGACCTGTAAGAACACCCCCGCACAACCCTACCCCGCAGCAACGACGTAAAGATTGCGAAAATGTGGGGTAAGTGATGGCTGAAACCGCGCAACCAAACCTTGACAGCTCAGTGGTTTCAGTCATGATTTCATCCCATATCTTACATCGAGAGCCTAATAATAATGCACATGTTCATCCGGTCTTGCTGCAAGCTATAGGCTTTGTAAGTTGGTGACTGGGCGTCGTACTATGAAATTAATTTCGGTTAGGAGGAGGAGGAGCTTCGGGTATTCGGTTGAACACTGCCACCGGACTCGACAGTGCGATAGTGCTACAGTAAGCGGACAGTGGAGTACTACCTCGTGGTGCGTCGTACACGTTCAATGCTTCGACGAGGACTGGCACAATTGACGCACTTGGCGAGAGAGCTCCCCTATCTCAGCTGGTAAGCTCGGACCATCACACGACACCTCCGTTGCCCCCCCCCCGTTATTTTAGGGGGCATTGCGAGCAGGACGATCTTCATCGCGATATCTTTGCCCAGCAACAAACCTAACCAGTCTGACTGGCGTGCGTGTAACAGCGAAAATACCTCTTCTGCTGCGTATGAGAACAGGGGCTTAGCCGCGATCGGTGCGCGCCTGTAGGGACCTATACAATACTCCCATCGTACCCTCGCCCCTACGGCCATCTCCAGAGGCTGGGTCCTATTACGGGCTTGGCGATGAGGCATTTTGTATTATTTTGTGCAGTATATTTAAAGTACAATGTGGTCATATCGGTTAGAACACGTTATGGACCTGAAGAAGGCGTGCAGTAAATCCAGGTGGGAGAAGGGGGAAGAGAAGCTCTTCCAGAGGGAGCATATGTGAGAAGAGAAGAGAATGTGTAATGCTATTTTTGTTTTTGTTTATTGGATGCATTTATAGAACATTATACGAGAACGGCCGTAAAACCATGCTGGGGGAGAAAATGCGGGTTATGCTACGAGCCCACAAAGGGACGAAGGGTCGAGTGCGGAATGCGCGATGATGTGCAAGCGGGATACAATACTGGGGAGAGTCTTTATAAGGGAGGTTTTATCAAAACTGTCCTAAATACAGTTGGGCTTCGAGTGGATCAGATCGTTGACTCATGCTCCGTAGCACAACGAAGCGAACCAACTTCAGAATGCGATAAGTTGAAACGGTAGTAAACTAGCGCGTGCACCATACTGATTCACACCCAACCCAGCATAGTCGTAAATGTGCATAATATTGGCCTCTCATGTTTGAATCTCTGACACTGGATTTATAGTGGGCGTATACCTCTGTATTGATTTTCAGGCTGGGTTGAGATGGGTCATGTGTAGTACCAAACAGAAGCAAGCGCTGGTGGCTGTGTTCGGCTGTAAACACTACATCCGACTACTCCTTCTACTTGCCCGGCTGAAATGTAGCTAGTGACGAATAGCAACTTTAGAACACCTTCGTAGGTGTTATCGACCACTATTTTACACCTAATTTTACTATTAGATTCTGAAAGTAAAAAGGAACGGAATAGGTCCAATCACTCCCTCAAAATCAACACTTCCACCGTCATCTCGAACACCTCGTGTGGTGTGGCCATGCGTCACCAAATCTAGCTGGGATTTTTGCCATCCTACAGGCCACTTTCTTTACAGCCCCTTGATATCGTCCTCGACTAGTTATGTACCCTTCCGCTACTCGCGTTCGGCAAGGAATAGGTGCACTCTCCCCTGTTGGGTCTCGAGTTACTACCGGGCCAGACGTCAGCGACCGCTCGACCTCGGAGCGCGTCGCTAGTCTCGCTCTTACTATTGCAACTCTGAAACCTCAAGATGAAGAACGAATCAGATGGCTCTTAGACGAGATCTTAATTAGAGGGCAGTTTGCCGAAAACGCGTTCGAGCTCGCCGCGTATGCATGTGCTTTGGAGAAGGAGGCGGACTGTCGATTTCTTGCTTTGATACTGGACTTGATGTTCCAGAGATTAAAAGATAGCCCGGAGGTCGATATAGCCTTTAACTGCGGACGACTTTGCCGTATTATCGCTACTGAGGTCTTACCCACTCTGCATGACAACAAAACGCTGGATTCGGATGGCCATCCCGTCACAGGCCGAAGTCTCTACCTTAAATACTTATACGATCGCTTTCGTTCTTTCGTAGAGCAGCTATGGGAGGCTAGGGAATCGACTATCTTGGTTTCAGGCCAATCACCGGAGGACTCGGAACGTGCTGAAACTGCAATGAAGCGATGGATAAACCTCATGTTATTCACCGAAGACCTATGGGGGCAATACGTACTCAGCGAATATGAGTTACACAATGTAATCGACAAACAGCTGTCTGTGACTAGACCTAGAGATCCTGAAATTATCAAGTTGCTTGCTTTCATCGGCCCAAAGAAGAGGCTCGCCCGAGATGGAAAAATGAAGGATCGAATGGACAACCACTTGTTGCGAGTACAGGATATGCTCGAGAGCGACAATCTGGATCCTGCATCCCGCAATAGGATATTGGTGAGTCGGCCGTTTTTCATCGGTACCTCAAACGCTAATTATTGTTTCCGTGTCGGTATCGAAAGTCTAACTTGCCTAACATCGTTACAAAGCCGAGTTATTCAGAGTCGACCGTGAAACCGATCCAGAAGACAGTTTTAGAAATAACCGAGGTTAGCCGGTTTTGCGGGGGAGCGACTCATACTGTGTATGCTGATCAATTTCTCATCTAACGCATAGTCCCACCCTCTGACTGCTGGTCCGGCGTTAGTACCCCATAAACGCCCTTCTGGTGGGGAGGTATCAGATGTAATAAGTATCTCTCTCGCTCTGGGGAGGATTTGCGCCTAAACCAACTTTACCACAAACAGGTCAAGGCTACTAGAACTTCACAGGTAGGTAGCCCGCAGCACACTGCTGGAAATAGCTGAATAGCAATTTAGACAACCGAGCAACTATCTTCACGTCCAGTCGACCCAGCTCTGCTGGAAGATCATAAATTCCATATAACAGCGACAACGGTAAGCGCTCTCATACCTAAACCAGCACCTCAACTTGTCTGACTTTGCGGCTGGACAGCCCCTGACCTTGGTAATCGCGTTCTTCACCCAATTTACTGACACCCCGGTCCACGACTACACATCCGAACTAAAGAATGCGTCTTACGTTTCCACCGATCCGGTCATCACTAGCGGTCTGTCGGATATATATCGAGCGACGCTAGGTAAGGGAACACATATCGCGGTGAAGTGTGTGAGGACCGCCATGTCAGGAAACCAAAAAGTACTCAAGGTGGGTATGGCTGTCGCCATAAGCTGGTCGTAGAATCTGACTGTATCGAACCAGCATACGGTTAAAGAGCTCGGGACATGGTCAACGCTGGACCACATCAATGTGCTAAGACTGTTAGGGATCGCGTTGTTCAAGGATCGTCTAGCAATGATATCTGAATGGATGGAACAAGGAAGTATAATATCCACGCTTAAAAGTCGGCCCGAACTAGATAGATATGCGCTGGTGCGTCGGTTCTTGGAAAGGTGATGAGTTTGTGAGGCTTATGTTTTGATGTTCTTGGCTAGTGCATACAGGTTGTAGGAGTTGTGGCGTGGTTGCACGAAAAGAAGCTGGTACGCCTTTTGCGCTCACGAGATGGATAGGCCTCTGACAGCCCCTATTTGTAGATCCACGGGGATCTGAAAGGCGTATGCAACTCTTGTCTCTTCCCGATTGTTTGATTGATTAATTTACCCTACAGGCGAACATTCTGATGTCAGAGGATGGCGTTCCCAAGCTGACCGACTTTGGACTGGCGATCATGCAAGAGGAGATACTAAACTTCTCTACTACGTATCAGGGTGGAGGAACTATGAGATGGATGGTGCGTCTGTGCTGACAACCACTAGTCCAGTCGTTAATTTTAGTGTGGCTGAGTTAGGCGCCGGAGCTATTCTTGAGTAACCCCGCGAGGTCGTATAAAACTGACGTATATGCGTTAGGAATGGTAAGAAATTTTTGATGTCTCTGAGATACGTTTGATCAACGCAAGTTTTACCTCGCCCTTAGACTATACTGGTACGTACGCAAAAGCCAATTAACTTGATACCAACATGACTTATACTACGATGCAGGAGATCCTGACTTGCCAGGACCCATTCCAAGAGATACAAGGAACCGAGATCGTCTACACAGTCACAGTCAAAAAGAAGACACCTCGACGCCCCGATTACCTAGCAGCAAAAACGCCACTCAACGAGCTGTTCTGGTCCGCCATGCGTCGCTGCTGGATATACGAGCCCAACGGGCGAGCGACGGCACAAGAAATAGCGGACCTTTTGAACCCCGCTGGAGAGCTTCAAGGTGGTAAGACTGCAAAGAAGCCGAATAGTTTGTGTTGCACCGTGGCTTGATTGCGCGATGGGTTTAAACAGGGGTAAACTAGCGCATGTACAATACTGTTTTAAAACCAGTCCAACCTAGTCGTAAATTGACATATTATTAACCTATCAACTTTGTATCTCAGGCGCTGCTTTTGTACTGGGGGCATACCTGCATATCGATTCTGGGTGAGGGCATTGACAATGTACAGTACCAAATACTTAGGTCCAAGCGCCGATGACAATGCTCGGCTGTAACCGTTATTCCCGACTCCTCTTTTCGCCTACCCACCTGAAACGCAGCTACAGTATTCCTGAATGGAAACTGCAGAACAGCCTTAGAGGCACTTTCAGCCTCGGGTTTAAACGGAGTCATATAATTATATTCCCAAAGTAAGAAGGGACACGATAGGTTTAATCTGCAAATTACATCGATACTTACATCGATACTTCCACCGTCATCGCGAGCGCCTCGTGTGGTGTGGGCCACGCGTTGCTAAATCATCCAACTATGATTTTGGCCATCTTTCGGGCTACTTTCCCTACAACCTCCTGATATCGACCTCAACTTGTTATGTATGCTTCTTCTTCTCGCACTCGCGTCCGACAAGGAATAGGTGCACTCCCCCCTGCTGGACCAGACGTAAGCGACCGCTCGACCTCAGAGCGCGTCGCCGGCCTCGCTCTTACTATTGCAACTTTGAAACCTCAAGATGAAGAACGCATCAGATGGCTCTTAGACGAGGTCCTAATTAGGGGGCAGTTTGCCGAAAACGCGTTCGAGCTCGTCGCGTATGCATGTGCTTTGGAGAAGGAGGCGGACTGTCGACTTCTTGCTTTGATACTGGACCTGATGTTCCAGAGATTAAAAGACAACCTGGAGACCGATATAGCCTTTAACTGCGGACGACTTTGCCGTATTATCGCTACTGAGGTCTTACCCACTCTGCATGACAACAAAACGCTGGATTCGAATGAGCATCCCATCGTGGGTCGAGGACTCTACCTTAAGTACCTGCACGATCGCTTCCGTCCCTTCGTAGAGCAGCTATGGCAGGCTAGGGAATCGACTATTTTGGTTGCAGGCCAGTCGCCAGAGGACTCGAAACGTGCTGAAATCGCGATGAAGCAATGGATAAACTTCATGTCATTCACCGCAAACTTGTGGGGACAACAGTACATACTCAGCGAATCTGAGTTGCACTACGTGATCGAGAAACAGCTCTCTGTGACAAGACCTGGGGATGCTGAAATCATCAATTTGTTCTCTATTATCGGACCAACAAATAGGCTTGCGCAAGATGGAAAAATGAAGGATCGAATGGACGCTTACTGGTCAAAAGTGAGGGATATGCTCGAGAGCGACACATTGGCCCCCGTTTCCCGTGTTAGGATATTGGTGAGCAGGTCGTTTTTTTATCGGAACTCAAACAATAATAATAATATACATATTGGTATTGGTAAGCTCCACCTACCTAACATTGTTCCTTCAGAGGCGACAACAAAACCGATGCAGAAGTCTGATTTAGAGATAACCGAGGTTAGCAGGTCTTGTGAGGGAGCAACCACATACCACGCAACTGACCAGTGTGCCATCTAACACGTAGTCTCACCCTCTGAGTACTGATCCGGCGCCAGCACCCCGTAAACGCCCCTCCGGTGAAGATGTATCAAATCTAGCAAGTATACCTCTCTGTCTGAGAAGGACTCGTTACTGAACCAACCGGACCACAATAGGTCAATCCTGCTGGAATTTCACAGGTAGGCAGCTCGTAATACACTGCTAAACATAGCTAAATAGCAATCCAGATAGCCGAGCAACCGCTTCCAGATCTAGACGACCCAACTTTGCAAGGAGATAAGAAATTCTACATCACAGCGACAACAGTAGGTCTCATAATCAAATTAGTGCCTCTGCTTGTCTGACTTGGCAGCGGAACAGCCTCTGTCCTTGGTGGTCTCGTTCTTCACTCAAGTTGCTGACGCCTCAGTACGCGACTTCACATCCGAGTTAGAGAATGCATCGTACATTTCGCCCGATCCAGTCATCACTAGCTCTCTGTCCGATATCTACCGGGCGACGCTGCGCAAAGGGACACATATTGCGGTTAAATGTGTGAGGATGGCTGTGTCAGGAAACCAGAAAGTACTCAAGGTAGACTCGACTATAGTCAAGGTACCTCCAGAAACTGACTACATTCTACCAGCATACAGTGCGAGAGCTTGGCGCATGGTCGACGCTGGATCATATCAACGTATTACAACTGTTAGGGATTGCCATATTCAAAAACCGTCTAGCAATGGTATCTGAGTGGATGGAACAAGGAAGTATAATATCCGCACTCAAAAGTCGGCCTGAGCTAGATAGATATGCACTGGTGCGTCGATTATTGGCGAGTTGATGAAATTGCGATGCTCATATTTTGATACTGCCGGTTAGTGCATACAGGTAGTAGGGGTTGTAGCGTGGCTACATGAAAAGAAGCTGGTATGCCTTTTGAGTCTACGCCACGGAGGGCTTCTCATTGTGACTTGACCGGTAGATACATGGGGATTTGAAAGGCGTATGCAGCTCTTGCCTCCTCTCGGTTGCCTTATTTATAATTTATCCTGCAGGCGAACATCCTGATGTCGGAGGACGGTATTCCTAAACTGACCGATTTTGGGCTCGCAATCATGCAAGAGGAGATACTAAAATTCTCTAACACATACCAGGGTGGGGGGACCATGAGATGGATGGTATGTCCATGATGACAATAACAAGTTCCGTGGTTAATTTTGGGGTGGCTGAATTAGGCGCCCGAGTTATTCCAGAGCAATCCTGCAAGGTCATATAAAACTGACGTATATGCGTTAGGAATGGTAAGAAAGTTTTGATGTCTTCGTGATACGTTTGATCAACGAAAGTTTTATCTCGCCCTTAGACTATACTGGTACGTACGCAATAGCCGATTAACTTGATATCAACATGACTTATACTACGATGCAGGAGATCCTGACTTGCCAGGACCCGTTTCAAGAGCTCCAAGGAACCGAGATCGTCTACACAGTCACGGTCCAAAAGCAGATGCCTCGACGCCCCGATTACCTAGCAGCAAAAACGCCACTCAACGAGCTGTTCTGGTCCGCCATGCGTCGCTGCTGGACATACGAGCCCAACGGGCGGGCGACGGCACAAGAAATAGTGGACCTTTTGAAATCTGCAGAAGAACGTCAGGGTGACAAGACTGCGAAGAAGTCGAGCAGCCTGTGTTGCACCGTCGTTTGATAGGATTAAGGCCGGGAACTTGTATTTAACTCCCATGGAAGAGAAGCAAGAAACACTCTTGATCTATATTTCTCAAGCGTTCCAACACAATATTACACCTAGACATAGTCATTCCACTTAAAGATACACGACAGACCAACCCTATAAAACATCATATTCTCCCCTACATTAATGTCGCAGGAAAGTTTCAGAAATCGGTTTCATTCACGAAGCATAAAACGAAACACTTACAGGTTCACCCTTCCGTGCCGCCCCATATCTGTAACCAGTGTCTGTTCCTCCATACGCGTCGATGATCGAATCCACACTCATACGTAACATCCCAAGTCCAATGTTGGCCCGCGCAGCAGACGGGGGAGTAAGACCATTGGTAGGGAACAAAGGCGAAGAGAGTGCGGCCGGGGCGGGCGGAGCCAACTGAGACGCGCCACCGACGGGCAAGCGTGTCGAAAATTGAGTGGGAGCTAGAGGTGTACGTGGTGTCGAGGGCAAGCCAGCAAACCTCGTCGGGACCCTCACGTCCTGCGGCGCTGCCGTTCTGGGTGGCGCGTATCTGACGTCTGCTTGGGGAGGACGAAGCTGAGCTGCTGTTGGCTGCTGAAACTGTCCATATCCCACAGTATCATTCCCGAGATTTGAAGGGCCGGCAGGATTTGGGGCGGGGTATTCAAACTGTTCTCGACTCGCATATGTCCGAGCAACAGGCTGAACAGGCTCCTCTCTCAGCATAGGCATAGGCAGCCGTTGGGAGCTAGGTTGGAACCCGGTTGGCTGAAATCCGTTCCGCAGCGGACTACCTGGTTGACGGGATACGGACGGTCCACTCCGAAGCGAAGCCTGATTCTGTTGTCGCATGAGCTCAGACGGCAGTGCGAAAACGCCTTGACCAAAGTTGTATGCCGCACTCCCACGGCGCTCATTCGCAGGCTTAAATGGACCGCCCAGCCGACCTCCTCCCAATGCACCAGCGCCCGTCAGATTAGTGGAAAATCGCCCAATGCCGGAACCCATACTCGAAGACCGCCTGCCCGGAACGCGAAAGAGTGACAGTACAGAAGTACGCCATGCTGGTCCTGGTGCTGCACCTGGAGCAACTGATCTAAGGGGAGCGTTCGGAGCCAAGGGGCGGGCTGATCCCTTTTCGTCAGGGAGGTTGCCTGAGACGAGGGTTGAAATGAGAAAAGGTTGGTTATATATATGCTTGAGAAAGATGACTTACTATATTGGGATTGAGTACGGTCCCGAGATCGCGGTTGGCGAAACGGGCCAGGAAATATCTTGTGTTGAAATAAAGAAAATACAGGTCTGGATCAAGGCCAGGGGTGTTAGCGTGGTACGGGCATACAGGCAAGAGATTAAGCACGGGGATGAGGTATGTTGCCGTAGTAACCCAGTATCAATGGTAAGGGGTAATGGGAGTGACATACATGAGACCAAGTGATGCGCCAACAATGATTTGGGACGATAGAGGAGGAGTGTACCCGCCTCCTGCTAGATCCTAAATTCCAAAGGGGAAACGTCAGCCATGCGCCCAAGTTCATACGACAGGAAAGATAGGAAAATAGGCCTAGTTTCCAACAAAAGTTTAACACAATAGAGAAAGTAGTCGAATTCGTGCTAATCGGCAAAAGGACTATTGAGGGACGTACCGCCAAATGATTCGAGTTCATATCGAACAAAAACCTAAGCCCACGGCTCATTCCTTGCTGGCCATTCAGGAACAAGTCGACGGCAAGAGCGATGAGAAACGATCCCGCAGAGGATGTAGCGAATATCTGGATACGATTGCAATAAGCATTTGTTTCTATGGGGACTCGAATAATGGTACCCACAATGCTCCCCCTTTGATTAAAAATAACACTCAGGCCGCCACCTAACACCCCTAAAGCCACAATAATGATATCCACAAACGCCAGTTGTTGGTTCAGACCAGGTGGGACCAGCAGTCCTGGGCGTAATATCACAGCGCGAGTGGTAATGGATGCGCCTCCAATGGCTCCGATGGCTCCAGTTGCTGGCAATACTGCAATCCGGAATGCACCCCCAATCGCACCAACTAGGAACGCAGCTCCCGTGATGAGAAGTATGAGCATGTCGGACATGGATTGCGAAGAGGCGAGACCGGCTTCTGAAATAGTATTGACGAGAGCAGCCCACACTGTGTAAGAGTCAGCTATGCGCGGACCCAAGGCGATAATAAAACTAAATACGCACTGGCAAAGGCGAACGAAAGGCCACTTCCCAGGGCAGTAGTGATCCTCCATAGTCTTACCCCTGCCACGCTCAGCGGGAGCCCGATCACAATCGCGGCAATTGCCCAGATTATGTTGGGCGCTGAATACACCCGCCCATTGATAAGAGCACCGCCATCTGAAGCCTCGACCTGAGGGATGGGAGCGCCGGTGGTGTCATCGAAGACGGAAACTTTAAATCCAGGCATGGGTATCGGACGGACGATTGCCCGGGAGACAAGAATCGGACTAGCCTCTACGCTCGCGCAGAGGATAATTACGGTCATAAATAAGAGTCGAAAGTCAACCCAAGCCTGGCACTGGCGTAAAGCGACAAGGCCACGAGAATATTGCATAGCGACGAACTGTGCGAAGGAAATGCGCTTGGAGGCGATTAGAATAAACCAAGTTGCGCTAGTAGCACAAATAGTCATTATGTTCGTGAAGATCCAAGCCGGCACCGAGCTGTTCGACTACAGGCAACCTCAAGCCCTTGAGTAGGAATAAACACGAGAAATAAAAAATAAGCCAGCCAGATCAACCGGAGCCCACTAGTGAAAAGAATGGTCTCGAGACCAGCACGAGGTGAAGGAATGTGGGGCCCAGTGCCGACAGTGCAGCGATTCCTGCACTAGGGGCGACTTGCAGGCGAGATACGGGGCCGCTGCGCTGGCGGTGGAAGTAGAAACAAAAACAAGATAAACCCAGAGAGCATCTCAATTTGCCGTCACCAAGACCCATATTCCTTTCCGAAGACTCAAATTAGCAACTTTGTTCTGGTTGCAAGACAAGGTTGCCTCGCTGTCACGTGGTCTTACCTATCGAGGCAACACATTCTGATCGACGCCGGGTCCAATTAGATGTTACATTTAGATAGATTGGTTGCATGCCGGGTTGGCCATTTTGGTAATAGGCAATGCGTACCTAGTTTTCTTTACCATAGCGCGGCACTAATCTAGTTACCAATGAGAATTTGACATGCCGCCCTATGTTACGAGAGGTTTCCATCTCCAGGCTACTGTATAGTACTCACTCCGGCTTCCCATACTACTGTACCTGACTATGTTGGCTCATTACTGAACTATTACAAATTAATTCTTGCAGTCTTAATCCAAAGCTCTAGTAACAATCATACGAGAAGTACAGACAACATCTAACTAGAGAAACTTGGTGCGAAAGTGAATTAAAACGATGATAAACTAGCTTCATAATATGGACTAAACCGGGGTCCAAATCGGTGCGAAATCGGGACGACGTGTTACTATCAGTGGAGGGACTGCGATGACTGTGGCGTTGTTTGAGTGGTAGACGCTGGCGTGTTCGAATGGACAGCAGGATGGAAGATCTTGAGCTAGTTGATACGAGGTGAGCGACGCGCTTAATTTAAAAATTGTTATGGATCTCACCAGGCCGTAAAGTGTTTTGCTAAGTTTGGATCGAGGCTGTGGAGGGTTGAATCCAGGTAAAGAGCGCTGGTAAAACTCCACATATAATTCAGCTAAAGAAATCGTGCATTAGTTATGCCAAAGCAAGTGAGATAGAAGCAGTCAGCATACTAAGACGGCCTGTCTCCTGCACGCTGGCTGCCAGATTGTTGAGTTGGTTCAACTCATTCAAGCGATCCGGAATTACTTCAGTGTATGCGGCGATCTCTGCTAAGCCAATTCTTCTCAATATGCTAATATATAGACCAGAGAGATAATTCGTACTCACCGTTGTGTCCACGAAGCAAGCCGTTTAATTGACCGACAAGTGCGTCACGGTCCGCCTGCGTGCATAGCTTATGCGTTGGGTAGCGGCTACGATGGTACCAATATTCAGCACCATTCATCATAGCCGCTGAGAATCTAGTCAGATACATGCTAGAGCAAATGCAACGGTACATACGGCTATCGGCGTTTGTCACTTCGTCCGGGGTCGTGATATCATGGTTCCAATGCATCGACCTCTCCCTATGGTCCACGATATAGTAATAAAACTTGAAGGCGTTCTGCGATACGCAGCTGAGGATAACGGCAACCTCGTAATCATCGTGCTCGGGACCGTGTGCGAGGCACGGTTGAATTTCCCCGATAGCCCGCATAAATGCAGAATAGGCAATAGGATTGGCCAGATCATTCGGAGTTATGAATCTGCCGTGGGTAAAATAGTTTCTGCCAGTCGTGCGCTGGTGTCGTTGAATCCCTGGAAGTAATCCCGCATTGCTGTGGCTACCATACATGAATACATGGTTAGCAATTTTGACCACTTGGACGGGAGATTCAAAAGAACGCATACCCTCCAATTCGATTTAGGCACCTAGGCAAGAAATTAGTTTACCTAGACAGTCTATGCGATACATGAACTAACATTTTCCCTTTCTTCGTAGCGGCTAAAGTTGGACACACTGAGCAAAAGCGAGGTTGCGTCGCTAACGAACAATCGACGGGAACCTGTGCTGCCATCTAGGAAATGTAGGATGAGTAAGGTAAGAATCAGCCTCCAGAGAATTAATACAGCTAACATACACTGCAAGTAGGTGCTAATGTGCGGGTTTAAGCTTCGAAGGGGGGGG
>JANWGL010002990.1:0-13175 GCA_025200755.1 Ceratobasidium sp. C01 | reverse complement strand
AGAGAACCGCTAACTACGTTGTCCTCAACAGGTCTAAGTCAGATCGGTATCCTGAAGTGGCGTGTCGATCATCACGTGCATTGATATCTCTTGCAAAAACGGCAACGTCAATCTGTCAGGCAACCTGTCAATTTCCCCTGTATTAGTCGAGACACCGTCAAATTCTGTCATACGGGACAGTTGCGGGGTTCACCCAGCTGAACGCATGACCGGTCGTTGGCAACAGACGCTGACATCTGGGCCTCGTTTCTTTCGCAATTTCCAAGTTTCTTTCACTTCGCGTCCTTCGAATGACAACCATTCACGTACGGAGGGCGGCCGATATCTCACTAAATCAGAACGAAGGAACATCGCCAACGGAAAGAGGCGGGCTCGGGGCAGATGTCTCCGCTTGTGGAAATTCAAACTTTAGGCTAAGCAGAACAACTCGAGGTCGTTTTCAGCATGACTTCTTGAGAAGACAGAGAGAGAGCAAATCGTTTTGGTCTCCAAATCTTATACTTCACTAGCAGAAACTAAACTCATCTTGTGGATATACGACTATACGAGACAATAGCCAAACCTTGCCCATATTCTCGCAGTCTAGGCGGCCTGGAAATGATTTGAAATATTTAATTTGACCTAATGACAGTTCTCCGCTCTATCATAGACTTTGCCCTGTCTATCCGCCTTGCTGAGGTGATTGGATAACAGAGGTATTTCTCGGCCGCCTCCGATCACCGATCTGAAATGGTTGGTTTCCACGCATCGTTTCGTATGCTGACAGATTAAATTGTGATGACCATTCAGGGACTTTAACTTTGTTCATTCCGCAACGATCGGGTATTGCAAAAAGTCAGCCAGGGAAACGAGGTACCCGATGCGGTATTCTGTCGGTCTATACCCTTATGGAATGTAGATATTCAGACCCTCTCCAATCCCCGAGCATATACACTGAGGTTCCGTGTGAAACAGGGGCTCCTGCCAATTCATCCCACACTTTGGGTTGACCAAGTTTGAACAGGCGGACACGAGATTTGAGACGCCATTCAACTTTCGGAATCATGTTGCTATTTGCCCGCGACCAGCTTTGCCGCGAGGAGGCAATATCGGCGACAACACTACGGGTTGGGACTCCTAAATAGTTTTATTTACGAGTAAAATCACTTGCGCGTTCTTGAATACAGCCAAACACACATCTAAAATAATGTCCTCCCACGAACCGCACCATTGTTCAAAGTTGCCCAATCGCTCAGGAGGAAGAGAGATGACTTCTTCCCCAGACCTGATCCCTTTAGCAACCTTAACCTTTATTATTAAGAGGATATCGATGCGATGCGGCTATTCTGCAGCGCTTGGCTCCCGCTCCTGATCATGAGCTCTCGTCTTGAGATTATACCGTCGTATATCTAGATGTATAGCGGCTGAATTACTCATTCCCACTCTTTCGTTGAAGACCAAACGCGTGCTCGGGAGAAGAACGGGGTGGCGAAGGTAGGAGTCCGCACGTGATATATGCGGTGACCGCTGGTGTACATCCACACTATTGTAGATCACACAGTACTTTGTGGATATTAATATCTTTAGTTGTAACTGTTGGATAGTTTGATAGTGAGGAATCGGTTTCCGTGATCTCGTGAGTTTGACGTGTTTTGTAGACGGGCGCGACGTTATAATGTTACTTAGCCTACTATTCATAATTCGTTTTCGCACTTGCCGCTATTTATCTGTGGCACTTGGTCATATTGCTACCTTTAGACACTGATCTAATAATTGACAGACGATGTTTGTTGGACACAAACAGAATCACGTGACATTAGCTTAATTTATCCTATGACGTATGTTGGCTCTCCCTTACGGCTTAGAATAACTTCATCCAGATGTTCGCCTTTCTCGCTCCCTACCACCACCAACGATGTCCCTCTCATCCGATTCTGCTAAACTCTACGATATCTTAATCACTTTTCACTCTGCGCACTCTCTCCCAGTCGCGGACGTGCCCTCCCTCTCGGCGGACCCCTATCTCCTTGCCTCTTTGCGCGTCCCCTCGTATGCGACTCACGAAGAACCTGGTCCTCCACCGCTACTGTTTCGAACTCGTACTCTGCGTCGAACAAGAGATCCGGATTGGGGTGCGGAGGTGTGGAGAGTTGGAGGTGTCCCAGGCGCTGGGTTCGCGCTACGCGTTGGAGTTCGGGACGAGGATTCCGGAAAGAAAGACGATCGGCTCGGCGAAGCGCGAGTATCCTTCTTCGGGCGTCCGACTGCGAACAAGCATAAAGGAGATGACTCGGAGAAGGACGCGGATGCAGATTGGGGGCAGGTTCGGGAGGGGTTCAAGGTCGAGCGGCGGGAGGCTGCGATCAAGAAACGGAGGGGAGGGGTGAGAGCGTACGTGTCCACGTATGCTACTGCTGCGATCAGCAAGAAGGTGACGAGAAAGGGAGGAGGGGTTGTGGTTAGTGTTGAAGTATTGGGGTTGAGTGAGAATCAGAAGGATAGGCGGGTGTATACGTTGGGTCCTAGTGAGTCCTTCCTCTATGACGCCCGCGAGGATAATTCTGATTTTGTAGATTATTATTCTTTACATTTCTCGCCGATGCTTGGACGGATGATGGGAACGAAATCGACCAATTCGTCGAATACCAACAAGGAATCTGCCGTATCGAACTTCCAGGCCAACAAGCTCCAACTTACTGGACCCGTTCCGAAGGATCTTAATCACAAATATGTCGGATATCGTCCGTTTATCGAGACGATGTTCTCCAAGTACGTTCCTGCACAGCTTTCTTTCTCCCACGTGATTGATTGGCGGAGGGTAGATCGGGAATCAAAGGTCGTCTGTTGAACCGCGCCTTGAAGAAACAACATCGATACGTTTATTCGCACGACCAGGCAACCGTATACGGCGTCGTCGAGCGACACCAGCATGCGAGCAACGCAGAGCCGGATAAATCCAAATCCAAACGACCTTCCGTTGACCAACAACCAACCCCTTCCAAACCAAACAACCACAAATCCCCACTTGACATCCACGCCTCCCAATCCCAATCCGACCAACCCCACCAAACCGACGCAAACCCACTCGCGGCTCAATTCCTTCACATGACGCAACACGGAGGCGGGCATCGACTCTATACGTATGTGATTACGCTCGATGCGCAGTGGAGGTTTACGGAGACGGGGGACGAGTTTGCGATTGAGATGTTGAGTAAGCATTCGGTAAGTGCATTTTACTTTCGTTTCAGATTGGTCGCGAGCTGGAATTTATTATTTATTTTGGATGTAGATGCATGCGGATGCCGCAAGGTACATTGCCTATTCTGGGGAGTTTTTCGTTAGGCGGGTTGGGATGAAGGGGTGGGAAGAGGATCAGGAGGAGGAGGAAGATGTGCGAGTGGACGAACAGGAAGAATCGCGCACCGGGTCGACCTCAAAAGATGAGAAGAACGAGAGGACGAAAGCCAAGACGAACGAGAGGAAACGACCTGCTCGACACCCTCCGTCCGTGTACGAGCTTGTGATTGATAACGATTCGGGAACGTATCGACCTAATAAGGATTTACTTCCTCGTTTGGAAGAGTTTCTAGGGGGTGAAGCAAACCTCGGTGAGTTCCCTTTCTCCCTTCCGTTTACAATCTCTAATTTTATTGGCATTTCGAAGGCGGACCAGGAGGAATCGGAAAGGTTACGGCGATGGACGGCTTCGACGAGGCTCTGAAAGAAATTAAAAAACGACGCGCGGAAGCTAAGAACTCCAAATCCTCTGAAAAGGATGGGGAGAAGAGGCCGAAGGTGCAGTTGAGGAGGGGGACGTCATTGTCGAGCCGGGAGGCTGAGGAGGCTGGGTTGGGTAGCCGGAGTGTGTCGAGTGGGAGTGTGGATCAGCTAGTTGAGGGGCAGGAGGGGAAGGGCAAGGTGGAGGAGGGTAGGGAGAAAGTGCGGGAGGTTAAGGAGGGGCTTGTAGGGCTGGTTAGGCAGGGTGAGTGAACGGTTGAGGGTATATTGGGTTCTTATGGACGATATCAAGACTGAATGTGCTAGTTTAATGAATAATTGTTATTCTGTCTGAGCAGCGTCGAGCCTCGATCTGTGGTTTTCACCACAGGACCGTCTATGGGAATTGCAAATGTTTGGAGTAATTAGTTTGCAAATTCGGGTATTAGTCGCGAGGCGTTTTCTGCTTCCCCTGTGCCTTGTTCTTGCCGACCACCGGCGACAAACTCCCCGCCAGCTCTGGCAATCTTCCGAACAATCATAGAATCGACAGAACCTCCCACCGCCTTCTAAGATGTCTTCTCATAATCCTGTGAGGCCCTTAGTGCGATTTCAGCATCATATCAAAAGTTTGTGTCAGAGTCGGATGTCTCCGTATCTCCTCCTGACTCTGTCGGTTAGAAATCAGCCTTGTGCCAGGATCTTCCGGGCGTGATATCGGATTGAAGATTCTGGTCGACGGAGAGGCGGCCCATCGACTTCCGCTTATCAAATCAGGTGCATCGCTGACCTGGGACAACAAGATTACCTGGTGAGATGTTTTTTGGATTGCGGTCAGAGGTACCTGACGAGGTATCATTATTATTGTCTATGATTTGCAGCGACGTCTACTCAGATTCCCGGGTGGAGCTGCGAGTTTACGAGAAGCACCTCTCTGGACTTCAGCGAGTTGGATCATTGGGGTACTTTGTATCACAGGTTGCCGGGCAATCTGAGGAGCGACTTGGTGAGGCGACCGTAGTCCTTGAATTGAAACATTGCCCTTACTTGTGCCGGTGACCCGACGTAGAGTTTGACACTAAGATTTTCAGAATCGTATTGTCGTTTCTTATCCCTCCGAACAGAGCTGTGTTCCAGACAATTCTTCAGTTTGGGAGGATATTGTCCGAGGTTAGTCAACATCACAGTGCGCGAAGGTCACCCTCGAGATAATTGCGTTCTTAGCTTCACCCTACTGCCAAAGTGGCATTTAGCGTCTTTAACCAAGCGTGGAAGGTGAGTGAGAGAACCCATATACGAGCGCTTTTTTACAAAGAATATTTTATTTCATGGGTTAGAAAATAGAAAGGGAGGGCCAATACGATGCAAACGTGGAGAACTTGATGGTTGGTCTGGCGAGGATGCTTTCGCATCTCAAACCTATCGAGAAGAAAGTGAAGCTACCTCATCTACAAGACACCATAAAAGCCATGATGACCTTGGTCGAGGACGCATCGAGGTTCGTCATTGACTATAGGTCAGATGAAGGACCTGGTAACCACTTGCTCGTTCGCTCTCAGTGGGATGTATACCAACTAAATTTACATTGCAGCGCATAGCCTGGTCGTCATCATAGGGCCAAACGCCCAGGACAAAGTACAGGATCTACTCGACAAATTTCGGGACATTGCCGAATTATTCGATACAGGCGTGGGAGTTCAGACATTAGAAACGGTGAATGCGGTGCACGAGGGTTTGCTTACGAATGGTAAGTTTTCTTGTGTGGTTATTGATCTAGGTTTTATTTTGAGACAACCGTTCGCTAGCTAAACGACAATTGCTGGACGAGCTGAAGCCGGTAAGTTCCGCCCGCTACGACTCCTCGCGCGCTTGCCTTCCAGGGACACGCACCGGTATCATCAAGGAAATTGTCGAATGGTCCCAACAACGAGATACGTCCGAGGGTCTACTCTGGGTGCACGGTCCTGCAGGACTCGGGAAAAGCTCGATCGCAACGTCCGTCTGCCAAGAACTCGACAGCAAAAAGCTACTTGCGGCTGACTTCTTTTGTGAGCGGGACAGCCCCGAACGGCGGAATCCCTATCAGGTCCTCACGACGATTATCTATGGACTAGCTTCTCGACACTTTGGATATGCTATACCTGTCGCGGAGGCTATCCAAGGCGACCCGCAACTCTGCAAGTACTCTATCCAGACGCACTACGACGTATTCGTCAGAGGTCCACTGCAGACTTTGTCTCTCATGCCTCTGTCCCAGAATATGGTTGTTATTATCGACGCGCTAGAAGAATGTGGAACGGACAAAAGTCGCAGACAACTGCTCGCATATATGTGCCAGATGTCAATGCTAGTTCCCTGGCTGAAAGTGGTCATTACGAGTCGACCAAACCCCGACATTCAGTCATTTTTCGAACACGTTACTTCTGGAATTTCCGTTCTAGACGTGCAAGAATACAACGCTTCGAAGGACATCCGGTCTTTTATTCAGTATCGCATGGAAGATGGCATAAAGTCCAAACAACTTCCCTCCGACGCTGTGGACCGATTGACTGAGCGTGCTCATGGGCTATTCCTCCGGGCGAGGACCGCATGCGACCTTGTGCTAAACAGCTACAGTTTGCAGTCAGGTTTTGAGATGGCCATGCAAAAGGACGGACTACGGGTATGGACATTTTTGCCCGACAGCTTCCTCATTGCCTCTGGCTCGGCCAATGAATCCATAAATGCGTCAACGCCAACGCAGAGCGCCCCCTTAGCTGGCACAGAGGCCATCACCCTAGTAAGTGCCTGTTCCGCAGGCTTGCCATGGTGTTATTCAACCCCAATCATTCGCTAAAACTGGCAGAGGAAGCCTTCGTTCGAGATGGTGAATAGTGAAATGGTGAGTATAAGCCCCACATCTATAGTGTACGAGGACTTATTCGAAGGCGGTTTCACAGTCTGTCGAGGAGATGTTTGAGTGCCTCATTAAACATGGATGCAGTAACCTCACCTCTTCAATCGATGTCAGCCGGAGCTCCACGGTAATTGCGTTGGGCGGTTTCGGGGAAGTCCGCCGTATTGAAATGGTAGATGGTTCTGTTGTCGCACTTAAGACTCTTCGGCTAGACACCTTCCGAGAGGATGGCGACAAGGCCATGAAGGTGGGTCCAAACTTGCTTCGCATGCACCTCATCTCAACATTGCCTGCAATTTTGAACGCTTCTAGCGTATATTTCGTGAAGTGTACGCTTGGTCGCTGCTTCGTCATGTCAACGTCCAAGAATTACTTGGTATAATCGTCTTCCAGGGTGGACTGGGCATGGTGTCTCGGTGGATGAAAGAAGGAACCCTTTCCAAATACATTAAAGCTCACCCTAACGTAGAGCGCCACCCACTGGTGGGGTTTCCACCACTCCTCATCTCTTTTATTCTAATATCTGCTCGCAGTGTGTTCAGTTAGCTTCGGGTGTGGAGCACCTTCACAATATTGGAATGGTATACTTATCTTTCCCGTAATTTATGTTTCCGAAGCTAACAGGGAGACCTTAGGTCCATGGCGACCTCAAAGCGGTGTGTCTCTCAACATTCGCTTAGCTGTACCACATGGTTTGAGCGTTCCGGTTTCTCTTGCTTAGATCAACGTTTTGGTGTCCGATGATGGCATACTTAAAATTAGTGACTTCGACTATGCAATGCTTCCCGATACCTCGCTGAGGTTCTC
Source organism: Ceratobasidium sp. C01 (assembly GCA_025200755.1). NCBI lineage: Eukaryota > Fungi > Basidiomycota > Agaricomycetes > Cantharellales > Ceratobasidiaceae > Ceratobasidium > Ceratobasidium sp. C01. The sequence goes on along the minus strand of JANWGL010002990.1, from coordinate 5,776 downwards.
TCACACGACTAGGCCTGGTGGGGGGACTCTTCGGTGGATGGTAAGTACTTTATCCAGGCTACTAGCTACTCACCCACACCCACCGGTATGCTTAAGGCGCCTGAACTTATTGAGCACGAGGAAACAGAGGAAGAGAATAAACGTGAGCTTCCAAAGGAACCCACTACAAGGAGCAAACAAACCGATGTATATGCACTTGGGATGGTAGGTTCATTGTGCACACGCATCTTGGTCCTTATTCTGATTGTGCTTGCATAGACTATGCTGGTCAGTGATACCTTAGAAATCAAATGTCCGGTCGTCTCACACGTCCTAGGAAATCATAACTGGGAATGTACCTTACGCCGAATTCAAGAACGATATGAGCATATACCGTGCCTTGGACTTGAAAAAACCTCCGAAACGGCCCCAGGAGCTACCCGAATCTAACGAGACGTCAGAGGGGATGTGGGGTCTGCTTCTTCGCTGCTGGGATCATGACCCATCTGCCCGACCGGACGCAAGGTCAATACTTTCAATGGTAAGTGGATTTAATTACTTGGAGAGATCACAGATGATGACTCGTTGTTGCTCAGTTGAAAGGTCTCGTTATCCGAGACCAGCTCGTCTGCTGAACATGCGATTAGGCCATTGCTAGGATTTCAAACATTTTCGCGTTCGTGTGTATACTGATTTCATTGTATCATGTCTTTGCTTACGCCTCCACAAAACCTGATGCATTGTCGGTCGAGGGGCAGGAGGGTAAAGCGAAAGTGGAAGAGGGTAAGGGGGGAATGCGGGGGGTTAAGGAGGGGTTGTAGGGCTAGTTAGGCAGGGAATGAACGACGGAGAATTGTAGGGGGAGTGGTTTCTATTTAAATATAAAGTGTTCGCCTAATGAGCTATCTAGAATAACTGTTTATTTATTGCGAGCTACAGATGTCGAGGCTCGGATCTGTGGGCGAGGATCACGGGACAACCGTATAGAATTTGCGGATTATTGCCGTTTTGGAAAGGGTTTCCGCGTGATCCGAACTATTTCAAAGAAAAGTGGGGAGGCCTGGGAGTCGCACAAATGCTACTGTTACTCGTCGAAACAAGTGGTTTTTGGGGCGAGTCACACACCATTGGAGTCGCGCTAGATGCGCGTACACGATGGTATAAATCTCCGGCAGAGACAGAAAGGTTAGATTGTGAGTCCACCCGAAGGCGAATCGCTCGTAGTACACGAGATATGAGTGCAAGCAAGAAATGAACTACAGAAAAAGACTCACCAACCCCCGGAGAATCGACCTGCAGAAAGAGAGGGCGGGAGCGAGCGGTTCTCTTCCAGCGGCCATTTCGTCGTCTCTGGCGCAGGAGACAGGACCGTGCAATTGTGGGATGCAGACACCAGTGCCGCATTTGGCAACCCCCCTGGTTGGACATTCAAAATGGGCCAAGTCAGTTGGGTACTCTCCTGAAGGTCACTTCATTTTCCCTGGCTCGGACGCTCAGCAAAATCCAGCCTGGCCACGGAGCGCTCTAGAGCGCTCCGGGGAATTGATCATCTCCGGATCGCGTACGAGCCCAAGGAACATGTGGTACCGTGCTCCAGAGTGCTCACGAGCACCCACGAGTACTCATTGGTTTGAATGGCCCGATCACGAGTGCTCTGGAGCGCTCCGGAGCCGCCGGAGCAGCTTGAGCCACCCTCCAAATCCGGAGCGCTCCGGAGCCAAGGGGAAATTTGCCGATGCGACGAGATCGTACGAGTGTGGGATGCGAGCACAGGTTCGACGGTCGGCAACCATCTAATCAGACATTCGGTTCATCTTGTGTCGGTTGCGTTCTATCGTCCCCGGCTCGAGGGACCAGACGATCCGGGTGTGGGATGTCGATTTACCACTTCCTTCGACTCTACCTTAAAATACCCCAGATCTCTTCGACAGCACTGGCTAGGTGGATGATAAAGATATCGGTGGACTACCCTATTGGCTTCCTCAAGAGTACCACCGGAATGAATTTGACAATTCATTATTTGTCATATCTAACCAACATGTGCCCCGGCCATTGGTGATTGATTTTTCCAAATTTGTGCATGGTGACAACTAGATCTCTATATACAGTATACCCAAAAGTTTCATATTATTATTGAACCTGTTTCGTGGTGTCATGTGCGCTTCCTCCCCAAGGCTATATGCATGAGGTTGATTGAATATTACTTCCCTAATAGATCCTTATGAGCATCTCCAAATTTAACCAAAATATCGGCTGCGGCTTCACCTTATTTTTAGCGTGTCTCCACTTCCCGCAATTGCCATCATTCTGGTTCGGTGCGCAGGACGGACGCTGTTTTTATCTGTCCGAATAGCAATTAAGCGGTACAATTGTCGTTTAGCATCACCACAGGGCGCCTGACAATCCTATAACACTGGAAGCGAAGCGTCGTAACTTAGATTCGTGGGTGTAGATCACATGACGTGAGTGACGTGAATTGCAAATTCATGGAAACGGATCTCCCATTGACAGCGTCACCTTTAGCCACCACCACTCACGGGCCTGAGCAGTACGACGGCTATTATCCCAGCACATAATTCGCTTTATCCGATTCCAAATTTGCTGCTCCCTCTGTCAAAACTCGCCCTTAATCTCGCTAAGCACACATGAATCGGTTCAACAGTTTGAGCCTGCGCGATGGTATCTGGGCTTATCGCTATAAAGGTGCCGTATTAAAGTCCTGAATTGGCTCCTCACGCTAACTACTCGTTTCTGATCTTGGACCCCAAATAGGTCACTATTTTCGGTCATACCTTAAAGGAGACGCGCACGTCTACGAAGCAGGCGCCGTGCTCGCCGACCTGATTCCTCGAGACCCCATTCAGCGAGAAAGTGAGATTTTTCCTTTCCATGACCGCGCGTAGATTGTTTAACGTTCTTCGAAAGCTTGGATCCAACAAACTATCCAGTCTATCGAGAACGAGCTGGCGTGGCGCCGCGAGTGTGGGTTCAAGCGCACCAGGATCCTCAGGCCAGATGGGTGGAACAAGCCGAAGAAAGATCCGTACGACGATTATGATTATGATTCCGACTCTGAACGCGACTCGGACGAAGACTCAGACTCCGAATCGGATGCGGAGTTTGTCTATGGGGTCGATCCTGGGCATCCCGTCGAGGACCGCTCGCGCATCGCGTTCATGGAAGTCGTGCCCGAATCTGATATGGAGTGGCTCATGCCCGATTTCGAAAAGACGATTTGGACCTATGTTTTAGACCTCACGGAGCGCGCGTTTACGGTCAACGGGCGGATCCACTTTCCGATGGATAACATGCCGCCGGGCGAAGATGGTTGGATCGAGTATGTCTGGACTGGAACGAAGTGGGATCAGATGTATCGTTCGCATCGACCTGATACGCCTGGCGAATACACGATGACGCTCAATCGGTGGCCCGAGACTTTCGAACGACCCAACAGGAGTCACGTCACCGGTTATCACGCGATCCTTCCACAAGAGACTCCTCTCGCCGAATGGGGTGCACCTGAGTGGGAAAACCTAACGCTTGCTCAGGCGTTTTCCGCAAGGCTCCTTCGGATCGTCCTGATCGACCACACAGATCGCTTACGAAATCCGGACATCCGAGGTGAACGCCGCATATTCAATAGCGTCCAATGGCAGATTCTTTGTGCCGCTGCGCCTTCTCTCACCATCTTTCCTCCGTCGTTCGATAAGTCACGCGAGTGGTCTCCAGTCCGCGATGTTCAAACTGTTTGTATGTCGCTTCGCTGGAAAGATGACATCAACAGTGTTCTCGACGATATCAACCCCGTGACCCCTCACTACCTACTGTCCCAAAAGCCAGACGGATTGGATGAAACGTATTCTTGGTGGTTCCGAGGCTGCCTCGTGATTTTTTGCCGCCGGCTCGACCAGCCCGATTTCGTCAAGGCGGCGGTGTACAGGATGACTCAAGCTTTGGAACATAGTCGTCGGAAGAACGCCATAGGGTTATTGTTCTCGGGTCGACATGTTGTCGCTGTGGCTCTCGATACCCCTCGGGTCCGACATTCACCTGCACTGCTTGTTCATGATCGCGAAATGCGGCCGCAGGAGGGAGCGTTGCTTCTCATTCATCTGCTGAGTCCGGTACTTACTGTGGACAAAACACCTTGGGTGCCTGTACCGACTCGACAGACACTCAGTCACGCGCTCCCAAACGAACTTATCGCTACGATCATGCAACTCGTCGATTACGAAACGTACTTGTGTATGCCACTCGTATCGCATACCTTCCGGTCTATCTATCTCGAGCATCCGCGTATGGGAGACGTTATCTTCCTGAGAGCCGTACCGGGCGGATTCCGAGTTCAACATTGTTTGACGGGCGAAGTCTACGAGGCACACCTAGCGCGAAAGTCTTTACACGCCGACTTCCGGACGCTAAAGAAATGTTTCCAACAACGACAACTCGGTATCGACCTAGGATTCTACAAGAAAACAGTGAGAACCGAATGGGACTCGGAGCAAGAAGAAACATTTGCGACGTTCAAGAAGAATGGACGGGAATACAGGAGCGATTACAGACTGAATCGACCTGTGGAGTTCGCGTTGGTGGAAGGTCAGAGCGAGTTGTCGGAGGTGCGGTCGCAGGTTGTCGTTGGAGAGTGGGAGTTGGATCGAGGGTTGGACTTGGAGGAGTTTGGAGCATGGAGGGATGTGGTGCATCCGAAGCTGGGTTGGCAGGGGGAATTTCGATATGAGGGTATGGCCGATTGAATGTGTAAAATTGCTAATGGTATAATTCCGTTTGGGTTGCTAAATGCTAAGTGGACAAATGGTGATGTACACAACATCTCGACCCATGAGCTACAATACTAGAAGTGGTCCACTCGGGGCCCACTGACCTTGCCACTGCCGCGACGTTGAGTCCTGTGTAATCGTGCCAAACATTTATGTATTGCCACAAACCCGATTCATTTAAGTGTCATGATACAAAATACTGAATTAAGACCTAGTATCAAACAAATAAGCAATGGGCTAGATTACAATGAAGTCAATAGAACGAAGGGAGGCTCTCATTGAGGGAACATATAGAACTGAAGCTACTCCGCAGGATCCGAAGAGGATGTTGATTCTTGGCTACCACCGAGCAATCCTGAGGCGGGCATGGTATTGATCATCTTCATTGGTGTCTGGAGCCGATCCGAGACAAGCTGGCGCTTGGACTTACCGGATCCGAAGATGTGCTTGTGAAATGAGAGGTATGAGAGCCATCGGACATCGATTTCTTCATGAATCGAGATACTCACCAAGACACCATAAACACCCAGCTAGTGCCCTGCCTTTGGAGATTCTCGGCGGACTTCTCGTAACATGGAGTATCCGAAATGCTAACCTCAATATTGAATTGAAGGATAGACTTTTTCTGAATAGAGCTATGTCAGTATAAGCATATCGACAACGGCTGGGATTTACTCATAGCGCAGTTATAATTCCCCACCTCGAGGGACCAGCTATGACCGATGCCATTCTTTAAAATTCTCACAGCGTACACCGAAATGGAACCGAGCGTGACCTTCTCAGCATCTTCAGCGGAATTGACGCCGTTTAAAGCGTGTGTCGCTCTGAGCCGAAGCCGAAGCTGAGACACAATCCGAATACTGCTTGAATTCGGTGCACGGCTATTCACCACCGCCCCAGACGAGCACCTAGCGGAGGAGTATCAGCGATTAGAATTACTGAACGAGCAATCTCCACAGCAAAGCGCTAATACGTTGGGTGAGTTCATTCATTTCGAGCATACAGTTAGCCATAAAACC
>JANWGL010002988.1:0-23416 GCA_025200755.1 Ceratobasidium sp. C01 | reverse complement strand
GATGAAGAAGAAACTACCGAGTCTCAGACCGACCCAGACCACATTCTATATGAAGATGATATCAGCAAGCTGTCTAGGGAGTACGTACGGTTTATCTTAGTTCTTTAAGCATGCTAATTAAGCTCTCATTAGGGCGGTAACTCGAGAGCTGCCCAAGAATGTCCCTTTCATTGTGAAGCGCAAGCTGATCAAGCGGTTTGTTGAGCTTTGGGAAGAACCGACGATTACCTTGCTTGAAGACGTTGAGGACATATTGAACGACTATATGCGTAGGCTAGTCGATGATTTCTTCAAACAACACTCTTATGGAGGGTTACACAATGCTGTCGGGTGAGTCAATTCATATGCCGGGGATTAATTACAAACCAGTTAACTTGTTGCATAGTGGTATCATTGCCGACCGGGTGATTGGATGCCGCGAATACGCTGAAGCCCAGACACGTTTCCTGCTCAGCATCGAAAATAACCAGACGTTCACAACCAATACGCATTATTTGGCCGACTATAAGGAGAAATTTATGGCTTATTACAAGTCGGCTCGGAAAGCCCACGAAGGCGAGGGTGCATTTGTCGAAGGTCTCATGAAAGGAATAGCGGGTGAAGGCGAATTTGCCAAGTCGCTAGGCGAAGTAATCGCGCAGTTGACCAAAATGGGCCTCCCGGTCCAGCCCCACAGCCTAGCTAAGCTAATCGAGTCGGATGTTAAGGAGGACGTTGTCGATATTATGGCCGAGGTACGGGCGTACTATCAGGGTAAGATCACTTATGATATTACTCTAGAAATCTACTCTAATTGTTGTCGTTTTTAGTCGCCTACAAACGGTTCGTTGATATCATTCCTATGGCTATCGACGAGACTCTAGTGAGGGGATTCTCGCGCGGCTTAGAGAAACGGCTTTTCGAGGGACTACGTGTCTCTGGCGAAAACGCCAAGGAGCATTGTGCGGGCTTCCTTGCCCACCCACACGAAATTACTCTCCAGCGGGAAATGCTCAAGACACGCCGCGATCGTCTAGCGTTGGCCAAGCGCGAAATATCCGCGATCTGGGGTAACTAGCACGCTGAGCGCTGCCAGTAATAGGGTTGTGTCTGAATCGTTTATGTGTAGTTGTATCCTCTTGTATTGATCCGTTGTGGTGATTGCCTGTAATTTGAATCTCGAATTGATCCACCTCCGTGATTATTATCCCACTCCAATTGAACCTCCTCATATGGAACCTCCTTCTTTATCCAACGAACTTAGCTTGTCTCTCAATGAGTTATCCTTTGGGGTAAAAACTAGCCAAATTCTAACAGTCGGACCCATCGCTGGCACGCCCGGTGCACCCCCAATGGCCAAGATAGAGATGTCCGATGGCATGGGATTAGTGGTGAGGGTCACTGAAAAGGGGTGGCAGGTAAGTAACACATAGATTAAAGTCTTCTTTCCGCCGAACCCAAAGGTGCTCCACCCAGGTATGCAGCCCCGAAACACAGGCGCCCAGCCAGACGCGATACGAAACCCTCGACGACCTCCTAAATGCGAATAATACTATGTATGCAAGCTTACGACAAGAGGCCCTTATGCAAAAGCTACTCGCAGTTGCAGCCGAGCGTAACTCTGTGAACGTAGCTTCTGACGACGAGGCATAACGATGGGTGCAGGGGGTACAAGACTTTCAATATTCATTGTATAGATAGTGAAACCTGAAATTCCAACAAAATACAATCATTGTGTCTCCACCATCCCGCGATCATTCGACGCCCAACAAAAATGCCCACACCCAGCAGCACACGGATGGCCCCTTGGAATCCAATCAGCCGAGCTCTTACTCTCTTGACCAAGAATCTCCAGGCTATTTCGGTTGCTGAGATCTGTCACCGACATATCGAGAGTCTTTTCAGTCTTCACTGACGAAGTGTCGTCGACTGATTTATCCGGGTCGGTAGTGGTTAAAGAAAGTACAGAGGTCGCCGCGCTTCGGGTCTCGCTCTCCAGTATTGTATTTGTACGTGAATTGGCAGCTGTACTGGAGCCATCGAGGTTGACCAGGGGCCGGGAAAGATAATACGATCGGTAACATTCTTGGTGCCCACCATGAGAGCATTCTGAGCACATAAAATAGAGGCCGCGCACGGGCAAACGACTTTAGAAACGGCGTTAGGAGCAAGCAGAGATATACATGATAGAAGGGCGGCGCACCATATTGAGCAATGTGAAGCGAATCGTTTACACTTGGCGCAAAAGGCACACTGGCCGTTCGGTTGCCCCCCGGTCTGATTAGCATTGGCCAAAGCTTTGCCGCAGCGGGCGCAAGAAGAGCAAATGCTTGTACCTAGCTAGAAGATCAGGAGTTTGTTAGTTACATATTAATAGGATATTGGCTCAAATGGCTAACCATGCTCGCTTGACTTGCATACATCGACTTTGCATATTTACGCACATACGCAGCCGGCGCATACAAGCGAAGACGGGATAATAAGTCTATATCGGTCGACTTGATCAGCCTCATATCCAATACCAATGCGTATTTCTAACCTAAATATGCATCCACCAGCCTTTCATGGGCTTCTGGAGGGATCCCTAGCTCCGGCCCTCCAATACTTGACAACATAGCACTCATCTGAAGATCACCCTACCAAAATATTCATCAGCACAAAAAAAGCAACTCTACGCTAAATGAAAAAGTACTCACCCGGTCAGAGTAGTACGTCACGGTTTCCCTCATCGCTTCCCATCCCATCTGTCTATATTTTTCCTCAGCCTCACTCACATCCCGCCTCGGCTTCCTGGACCTCCCTCGATCCAGGAACAACGTTTGGTTCGCAGTTTTACCTGCCCGCAGAGGATCAGAGACCATCCGATTCCTGTGCGCCGTCAGACTGTGCGTCCGAGACGTCGCAGGGGACACGCGTCGACCCCCCGCGCTCAGAGCTGACCTCCCTATATGGGATCCAGAGTCGTGGTGACGTAAGGACGGCTTGGCGGTCCCGATACTACTTCTTGAATCTTGCCTCCGCACCGTCTTGGGACGCGTTGTCTCAGGCTTAAGCGTCGCCAACGACGTAGTGTTGGGCCCTGTGTCTCCGTCTCCGTACACGTCCGACTCTCCATCCCCCTCTGAAAGCTCTACATCCGACGTCGGTGAATTATGCAAAGGCTCCGAATCTGTTGGAAGATGCTCGTCGGAGCTCCCTCCTACACCGATTAAATTTAAATCATGTTCGTCCGCCTCGTTCGGTGCGCTCAACAAAGACGTGCTCGCCATATCTGCATTTCGGATCCTCCGAAGAGGCGATGTGTATGGTCGGACGAGTGAGATTCCAGAAGGTCCAGAGGGAGATGGTGAAGCCTTTGGGCGCGGACGGGCGTCTTCGCTCTCGCTCTCTGCAATGTCCCCGTCAGAGGAATCAGAGGAGTCATCGATTGCGCCACCACCAATGTGTTTTAAACTCGAGTTGCTGCCAACGCTGGCAGAACGGCTGCGTATCATTGGGCGACCGTGGCTAAGGCTATGACTGTGGCTATGGCTGCTGCCACTTGCGCTTCCACGCGAGGCCCTCCGCGAGGTTGTCGGACGGCGAGGACGTCCAGATGGGTATCGATGTCGAGGTGAGGCGGATTTGCGTTGAAGTGAGCCATGGGCAGGACCAGATGACGGGGCACGGCTGCCTTGGCCCGAGCGAGGGGATGGGGTATGGGTGCTAGGAAGATTGACCGGGTGGGAGCGCCCGGATGGATATTCTGTCGCTATGTCTAGGTGAGGAGCTACAGGCCCTTCCGGCACAAGTGGTGTGAGCAAACTGCGTAGGAGTTGCCAGGCTTGGGACGCCCTGTATTGGCTCGCTTCGAGGGCCACCTTCAATAAATATAAGCTCCGCTATTTGAGGAAACATGAATAATTACATACCTGAGCGTTATGCGAGCATATATCTTCCCTTGAAGCCTCCCCTCCAAGGATATACCCCCTAGCGAGCTTCACAAACACGCCAAGCTCAAACGATGGAATAGGCACGGACCCTTTGACTTGTGTCCGAGGCACATACGGCGGGTCGCTCACGGTCTTATCCTTCCCCCCGTTAATCGTAAACAAATTCCTCGCGTCAGGCCGGCTACACGTAGCAAGTCAGTCCCTATAACCAACAATATAGAAATTCGATACTCACACGTCATCGTACGGGATTTCTCCTCTTTCAACCGCGTCAACAGCAAACGCCACGACCCCCCTCGTCTCCCATGTAACCCCACTCCGAGGTACAGAGTCCAACGGTCTGAACACACTCCTCAAATCGTGCTGCGCGAATGTCCCGTTCGTATACCCGACCCACAATGCCCCACCTGGACGTGCTCCTCCAGATGGCCATATTAGCTCGGTGACAGGGCCGTCGGAGATATTATCGCTCAAAACGTATTTTGCAACCCAGCTGCGTCTAACATCCCAGATCTCGATGCGGTCCGCGTCCCCGTCGTATGCGGATGGGACCTGAGCGGTTGAGTTGAGCAGAGTAAGGTTCTCATTAGACGTGGAAGGCACAATCGACTCTGAATGGGATGACGCGCGCTGCCGGTGATGAGATCCCCTGAAATTGTAATGCGACGCAGGAGAAGACGAAAGCATGGGTGTCTTCGCTCCATGCGCATGAATCTGAAGGTTCATGTCGATCCCACCCAAGGAGGTCGTCGCTGCGAGAGCGCTCGCTTTTTGAGGCGAAATGCCAGGCGTGAGATGCACAATTGCGAGTTCAGTTTCGTGTCCCGGGCGCCAGGCGGCTTGTTTTACGGGGTGTGTGGTGTGGAGGATGTGCATGGGTTGAGTAGGCATTTGAGGGGCAGACGTATCCCAGATCTGTTTAGCGGGGCGAGTCAGATGAGTATAGTGGCTCAGACAGGGCAAGGACAATTGGGAAGGCGTTACCTTCACGGTTTTGTCCATTCCAGCTGTCGCAGCCCACCCAGATGTGTTCCCGTTCCCGACAGACTGCCAATCTATACTCAAAATAGCGGAGCTATGCGCAATAGGGAGACGATCCAACGCAGTTCTAGTCTTTCAGATGCTCTGTTGGTATGTTGTGCGCGATTGACACGAGAAAGACTAACCTTGCGCAAGTCATACCGCAAAAGCACACCTGTTTCGAGACCTACAAGCGCCTGGCCAGTATCAAACCCTGGACTGAAGGCAAGTGCCCGTGCGTATGACTGGTGTGGGATTTGTATACTTGGCGATTTGAAGCCGCGTAGGTCCTTCAAGTTTCCAATCAGAACAACCACCAGAACTATTGTCACAAGACACACCCAAAGTTTGACATATCCATCCTGGCTCGCTGTTAAGAGTAGGGTCCCATTCGTGGGGCTGACGCGTATGCAGTTAATTGCTCTCATGTGTGCATCTCTAATGGATCTCTCTGGTTACGTGGGTATTTCGCCAAGACGGGGAGAGGGAACAACAAGACCCACCGACTTTCGACCCAGAGGACTTGTTAATGTCCCAGCTAACGAGTTCACCCGAACCAAACGCTGTGATAATGATATTGCTAAAGCCTAGCAGACAACGCGAGTTAATAAATATAACTAAATGAAAGGGACACCGGCGCCTTACCTTGATGAGACCATTCGACATCAACTATAGAACTCTGAAAGCCTAGCTTCGAACCAACGCCAGACCAGAGGTTCATATCATCGAACACAGCACTCTCATTAGGGCCCCCGTAGCGCGATAAGCTCTTGCCCATCCGCCGACCTTTCTGAGCGAACTTGGGGGCGCTGGGGGTTTCATTCGCGTCCGAAGCAGCTGCGGCAGCGTATGAACGGGAATTTCGCGAACCAGGGATATTTGAAGCCTCCGCATGAGTCGTAAGAGGAGATGGGGCAGGCGAAAAATTCATAAATCCTGTTGGTGGAGGGACCTCCGCATCTTCAATCCTCAGTATCCGTAACGTATCTTTGCCTGCGACGACAACACGCGATCCGTCTGGGCCTTGCGCAAGAGCCGTAGTCGAGAAGCGTGATCCAACAAGTACGCGCACCGACAAATCCGGCAAGTTATTCGACGCAGTCTCAGAAGGAGACTGGGCATAATTGAATTGGCGCGGAGCGTTTGGACGGGGATCGTCATAAATATCCTGATAATTGGCGTCATTAGTAGGAGAGGGCGAGGAACTATCGGCCGAGGTAGTGTCTTCCGCCAAGGAGGAGCTCGACTCCGGGTCAAAGATAGAACTGTCCATTAGGACATTTGGTTGATGGAAAACAGAACAAGGCAAGGCTCACCTCGGATTCCACATTTCCGCTTAACTAATAGCTGCTCTTCGATCTTTTCGGAAGGTCAGTAACACTGTTGTTACTAACAGCGTAACACCTCCCGCTTTTCGCGCACTGGCGGTCGTCGTACGGCGTCGAAATGCCTCAAAAAGTCACTTGTGCTTTCTAATCGACCTTGAGATGATAAAGATATTGTATCGAAGCAGAACCCAGCAGAGTGTGGAGGAAGAGGCTAAGCTTATTGCCCTGGCGATTATGTAACACCCTTAATTGAGATTGTGCACAAGGCATCATGCATACAGCGAATGGGAACTCTTCCTTCTCAAATGCGGAATTCATGTCGCCACACTCCACCTTTAAATCTTCCACCCAGATCCACCTCGAACGTGTCACCAGACTGGGGGAAGTCGCTCAACGATTTGTTCGCATCTGCACTCACTTCGGGTGACGCCGTCGTTACAAAAAACCTATCGTTATTCGGACCTAGACAATGAGGCAAGTCTGTAAGTTACTAGCGCCAGCTTAACCAAACCCACGGAGACTTGCCTCCAAAAGTACACGCAGTGATATTAAATGCAGCCGGGAAACGAATCATGAGAGTTGGCTTTCCTTCTTTAGAGAAGCGAACTATTTTTGAGCCAGTCCAACTGCGAGAAATATTAAGCATTGAGTAGATTTCATAGACAAAGGTCCATCGTGTACTCACTGGGCACTCCACAGACCTCCCTGATCATCAAAGCACAGTCCATCTGGAAGTCCATGCACCTTGGGTATCTCAATGTGCACCCGTCGACCCGATGCAGTCCCTTAAGACCGAATGGCCACTCAGTCATGCTACGGATGAGCAGGGAAGGCGGGTGTATGCTCACCAGTCTCGATATCATAATCATACGCCAGGATCTGACCGTGCCTCGAATTGGTAAAATACATCGTCTTGTTATCAGGCGTCCAACCCAATCCATTCGAATCCTATTGTCCCTCCATCGCGTTCGATCTCGCTTCTCCGTCACAAAAGCTTGAAGAAAACTCACAGAAATATCATCGCCATCGACCAACCTCGCACCCTCCTCCTTCCCTCCGTAGATCCACAACGTGCCGCCTTTCCCATCGTCGACAGACAACGTCCCAGCTACGAATCGTCCACGAGCGTCACATGCACCATCATTAAATCGGGTTTTGCTCTCTTGGTAGGCGTTGAGGGGCGTTGCGAGGTACTCCAAGCGGCCTTTGGTTGATTCATTTGGAGGGGGGTGGAGGAGTGCGAAGCCGCGCCCGGCAATGCATGCTAGCTAATCGCGAGAACACAAAGTCAGTTGTTGATAGTGAGAGTTGATGGTATGAATAGCTCACCCCAGGTCCATCAGCTCGAATCGCCAAAGCTGAAACAGGCTCTTCGTATTCATGGATGGTCAACTCCTTCGACTCGAGATGGTAGTTATACACCTTGTTCCTAAAAATATCCACAAAATGGAAGATATTTGTTCGAGGATCGTACAGCGGACCTGGATGATCGTCGCTCAGTTCGCCGTCCGACACCAAACTCATCGTTAAACCGGAAACTTGCCTTCGCCAAGGAGGCATTGAGTCTTCAACAACGGCTCAGAGACTACGATCTCTTCAATTCCTTGGTACGGATCCGACATGGCGCTCTAGTCGAGGACAAGAGAAAAAGAATGAAGAGGGAGATCCTTGATATCGCGACGGGAGAACTTCCGTATCGAGGTGGATAAATCCGACGGGTTATCTAATCGCTGAAACGTCGGGTTAAGTTTGCGCATGATTATGTCTTCTCGCCTGCTGGTTTAGGTCCAGCCGAGTCGCGGCAAACATGCTCGTAAGGGATTGGGTCGTGGCGAAGGCGGGGATGCCGCACCAAAGCCTGCCGGCCCAAGTGTTGGTAACTTGCAACAAGTGTAACAAAAGTATGAACTGCATATAGTGACAGTTTTAGGAGGCCTAGCAAGTTCTACAAACACGTCGAAGCTCTTTTGCCAGCGCAAAATGAAAGTAGACGTATCACTACGTGTCAGTCGAGCTCCGAGAACCAACTGAACCGACGGCTGACACCCTGAATTGGGTGACTCAGCATGACCAATCTTCTCCACGTAGACCCGCCAGCAGCCAACCACGTTCTTTCCTTAAACCTGAACTCGACACCAACGACCACTGTACCACCACCCAACACCCCTCTCCCAAAATGTCTGACAAAGTGAAAGAGTTCGTCGAGATGCCCCAGGAGTTCGCAAAGGAGGGCAAGCTAGTGAGTTTCCAGCGATCGAGTGCTTCTCGACAGGTATCTGACCTGGAAAACAGTTCCTCACCCGGTGTACGAAGCCTACCCAAAAAGGTGCGCAACGAGCGTGACAGGAGTGGTCCCCTGGCACTCAATAGCGCGCGGAATGAATTCTAACATGTGGTGTCACAAACAGAGTACGTGCAGATTTGCAAGGCGGTCGCTATTGGGTTCGGCATCATGGGATTCATCGGATACTTTGTCAAGCTCATCCATATCCCGATGTGAGTAGCCTTTTCCTTCGCGTACAGCGTCTCGAAGTCATTATCTGATGCGTCCTGGACCTCTCGATGCGCAGTAACAACATCTTAGTGTGAGTTCGTCGGATATCGCCCAGCGTTCTCGAGTACTAATCCTTTGTCTCTTCCCAGCGGAGGCGCATAGGCGTGTATTTAGGGTTGTGGAGCATAGTGACCAGACGATACCTGATCGAGCGGGCCTCGTGTGAACCTGAACCCCCACCATCCTGCAATTTGCTTGCAAAAATCCCGAGTATATTCTACACCTACTTTGCAATATTAGTCTTGGGTTCATTCATTCCGTCGATGACGTCTGGAAGTGCAGTGCTGGCAAATTGGATTGGTGTAGGGAAAACGAGAGCGGTTTAGCCGTCTCATAAATCCCCCGTCGGTGCGCGCTAGAACCCCTTTCTCTCCAGCTTTTTCGTCAAGTTTCCCCTATCCTATCCAACCCTAATCATTGGTCCTCGCCCCCTCATCTCGCGTGAAACAAAGGGTCTGCGAAGTGTTGGGGAGCGGCGCCGCTCGCGTGTTCAGAGGCGGGCTCGATTTGGCTTGGACTCATGCGGCTCGAGGTGCGTTTTTGGCTTTTGGGGTTATTCACGGTCTTCGCTCTTGGCTACAATCAGCGTGGCGGCCAGCAAAGGTAGGGTCATGGTAGTGGTCACAGCGATTGCGAGGCTTCGATGATGGACGTCTCGGTTTTCGCGTTGCCGCGAAGGGAATGGGTTAGGTTGGGTCGTGGTCTACGTGGCAGAACAGTGTGGACATGGTGAGGTGAGCTACCCCCCCCCCCCTTCTCCCCATTGTTCTCGTTGGTTCGCAGGGCGGGGGGAAGACCGTCGGACATGTCGCAGAAGAATCAGTACACAATAAATTTGATGGATATCATGGTACGCAGTACATGCTCGGTATAAAAAATACAATGGGAAGAACGAATAATGAGGCTTTATCCTAGTAGTTGATATTATGCGCGACGCCCAGATGCGCCCCAATCCCGGAGACAAAGAAAAGTCCAGATCGTCATAGAGTCATGCGGTGCGTTCACGCCTTTGATGTCTGCAAAGGAACAATGAGCAACGGAAGTGTGCGAGCGAACTGGACTGGACTAACCGGCACAATCGCCTTGCAGAGTCGTCGGAGTCGCGAAGTAGAGGGGCTGGAGGTCTGCGCACCCGTGGCAGCGCCAACGGGGAGCTCGAGCACATGCGCCTTAACCGGCTTTTGTTTGGGCGCCTTGACCTTCTTGGGCTTCTTTGGGGCGGGAACGCCTCCGAAGAAGTCGCAGATGTCGTGTGCGAGGACGTCTGGGTTGCCAAAGTCCTCGGGCTCCTCCTCGGAGTGGAAGACGAGCGAGGAGTTGGATCTCCCGTCGTAAGAGTGCGACGAGGATGAGCGGGATGATGGCGCCATGGAGGAGCTCGCGTAGTTGGAGGGGTTGGGAGAAGCGGGGGCTGCGGCGCGGGAGCGGTACTGCATTGTGTATGTGGTAGTAGGAAGCACGTGGAGTTATGAAAGAGATGAGATGAAAGGCCCAGTTGTTGAGGCTCGTTGAGGCGTTTGCAAGCGGTGCTGTGGTGAGGATCCAGGCCAAAGAGCCTGGGGTAGTTATACTCCGCGGCAGGCATCGCCAAACCATCCCGTCGTCACACCGGCAGTGACATGGTGAAGCGAGAATAATAGGACAAGTCCCTGGATAGGAAATGGCGATCATAGAAGCCTTTAGTTTGCTTTTTGGGCGGTCAATGGTGAGTGGGGTCTGCACTGGATCCTGGCTGAGGGGGGGAAGTGTTTGGCCTTGTTGCCTTCTATTGTCAGAACACGTGGGTGAATGAGACTGTGAAGTGAGACCTGTCAAATACATCATTGCAAATTGCCCGCCGTTTGTTTAGCACCGGTGTTCCTGCAGCAATTCCTCTCTTTTTCTTGTATTTCTTTCGCCATTCAACTTGTCTATGGCATACGAGAACAATATACTACAATGTTTACCACTTACCAGAGCTTGATTCTCTTTCCGAGCAGCCACGTGACTGAACAATAGCATAATTGAGGACAATGTCTCATCGTCGATCATATGCTGCATCAGTCTCTTCGATCTCGCCGGAATCTTATTCTACTTACTCTGCTATTGTCAGTAGACTATGCATCATTTACGCCCAGTTTACGCCGACAATAAGATTCCATGATCGCCCAGGTCAATGAGCCTCAACCACGTTATCCTCGTCCCGCTCGCTATTCTCCATCCACGCATCCTCAATCCCACACACACACCACGCGGCATTCGCATTTCACATCCTAAAACTCACACTCGTCCTCCGCGCTCTCTCAATTTTTCTTCACGGTGGCAAATAATTTCACGGCCGCCTCGAGAACGCGTTTAGCCCTGACGTATGCCTCACCCCACGCCGGGTGGCAACACCGTTCACACCCGTGTTCTTCACGCTCTCGTGAGTATTCTCTCGTGCCTGTGATTCACGACATAAGCGTTTCGCGGTAGCTAATACCTATTTTTCCTAGACTAATTAGAGCGCTTCCTGGTGTATCGCCACCAGACAAGACAAAGGGACGTGAGATGTAATTACCTCGATTTAGGGTGTTCGGTGGAACCGCGCCACATGAAATTTGAGAAACGTCGGCCGCAGTCTAGAAATGGTGTTCGACCGTCGGCCGTCTAGGCACCGCGGGCTATACCTGGAAAATTCTCGTCGGGCGGTCTGGATCGAAATGCATTTATTTTTTTAGACAGCTCGCACTAAAACTCTCAAAGGATGGGCGTCAACTAATCATTTAATCTGGACTCTGCGAGTACGTAGTTGTATCCTTGGTGACGATATATGCATGCTAAAAACCACAGCCCCGCGTGTTCGACTCTAGAAATGCCGTTCGTTGAAAGAAGTCTTCCTATCTCCCTTCTCAACACGCCTGAATGAACCCCGCTTTCACATCGACCTTGGAATTGAAGAATTAAACCTCCGTCACGTCTAGCTCGCCATCCTAGTTTCATATCCTTACTATGACCTCAACACTCAACAGCTCACATTAATCCGAGCCGCTAACTACTACTCCCTCACGTTAACGCCGAATTAATCCTTCCACGCTGGAATGTTACCCACCACACACTACCCTATATGCTACTTGTCACATTGCCAGACCTCGCCTTTCACGCCTCGCACACATGGCCCCCGGAACCCCGTTTCTCACCTCCTCGGAGCTTTTCACACACCATGAGTCTTGAACTTGATCACCGAACTGCGTATACCTCATCTCGCCCCGGGGTGCAATACCCCCCGCGTCTCTCCTACATACCCCTCTCATCCTTTGTGCCTCCCCAGGGCGCCTACCGAGTACGCCTAACTTAGCAAACTGGCCTACTCGATTCAGCCTTCTCAGCATACGTAACCGGTTCCGAACACGCTTAGGATTACACACAATGTCTTTGTTGAGTCGGATCGTCCTACCGTATCGCTGACATATCTCCCACGTGCGACTTCATCTACTTTGTCGAGGTTGTCGAGGACGTCTGCGCTGTCGACTGCGAGGCCTCAAGGTGCGGATTGGGTCCAAGGAGTCGACGCCACCTGTAGCGCCCACGAAATGGGGTCACCCCTAGCCAGCCGGATAGGTGACTGGCTCGCACGTTTTTCTCTCTTGTCTAAACTGTCTAGGGCGCCACTCAACCCCTTAGTCGTATGTTTACTATTATGGGGTACAGTATAGGACTATTCGAACGCGAACTCGGACATGTCTATACGCTAGGCACCGTGTCGGGTATAGCGGAATGGGCTCTGCTCTGTCGTAATCCATGTGGGAACCCGGTTAAGCTTTGACAGCGCTCGGGTCGGGAGGTATAAGGTCATACGGTCGGGTACTTACTGGGTTGATTATCTGTATCTGTCGTGGATGAATTCATTTCGAAGTTTTATCTGTCAAGATTGTCTGAAACGCATGGAACATTCATTTGTCGGCTATTGACTGAAAACTGCGCCGGCTATAAAAAATCCGTATCACAATACAATCACAATACACAAAACAAGGCAGACAAATGCACCGGCAGGGAAGATTGTAAGAGCAACTAGTTTTAAGAAGGTGTTACGTCCGAGCCTCAGACTTCGAGCAATCGTCAGCGCAAGACTGAAATGAATCCGACATACCCGACCCTCGTTGTCCAGTAACCGTTGTATCAGAGCTTACACATAAGCCACTAATGAAATCCGTAGAAACCGCGCCTCGCAACGTATTTCACGTTGCTCTCTGAATCTCATGATACCCTTTCGGAATCGCTCGATGAGGGAGCGTGTCATGATCGATGTAGACTAGTACTCATGGGTTTCATTGTAATTTGAGTGGTACTCCTGACACTCTGGAATCTGAAGTCTCGAGCGAGTGGGTGCTACTGGACGCGGCATAGTCCGAAGGAGGTCATCAAGAGTAAATAGAGCCCGACGCCAGATATGTAACAAACACGTCATCATAACTCACCCCGTCGCTCACGGAGACGGGGTGTGGTACGCTGATGTCCATGACCTCATTTCACAGGTTGTTGAAGATGTGTTTCTACCCCGTTCTTTCGGTAGATATGATGAATATTGGTTAGTCCGTAAGCAAGCGTTTTCTACCCTTCCAATCATTTATTAACACTTTCTAATTCCGGGCCAACCCCGGCGCCTCCTGCTCCAGAGTTTCGATCGCATTTGAGAGGGCACTATCGAAGCGAAGGGGATCTTTATTCCAGTCGCGGAAGCGTTTCATTTCGAAGTAACCACCGCGTGCGTAGCCTAAGTATCAGGCCTCCCACCGGTTAGTTGATAGTTCTTATTCCAGAAAACGAGTGCGACATCAAGACCTCGCCTGAGAGACCGACTCGCGAACGTATATACCATCTTGCTACGATCCTCAAAACGTGTAGTTTACTCTCATTTGACTTCCGCACGTATGTTTCCCCCGTTGAAATACTTTAAGCTGGCCACCAGAGCACCTTTGCGTTTGCTGGATATAGCTCTGATATAGGATATGGTGCCACTTATATATTTTTAGTTATTACACATCCTGTCGCGCAAGTCACTCAACGACCTTAGAGTTTCTCGTGGTGGTCGCGGCTTGTTTGAACGCGGGCATCGACCATGTCTATATGCCAGGCACTGCGTTGGGCATAGCAGAATGAGTTCTGCTCCGTTAGAATCTATATGAGAGCTCGGTTGAGCTTTTGACAGCGCTCGGCTCGGGAGGTATAGGGCCATACGCTCGGGTACTAACTGTATCGACGATCACTACATGCCGTTTCGAAGTTTTATCTGTCAAGATTGTCTGAAACAGCGTTCATTCATCGGCTATTGGCTAAAGGCTGCACCGGCTACTAAAACCCCGTATGATAATATAATCACAATGCACAGTCCAGAAAATGCTGTAAGAACAATTAGTTTTGAGAACATGTCACGCCTAGACTTCAAGCGATCGTCAGAGATGGCTACCGTGTCACGATCAATGGATTAGTGTTCGTATGTTTCATCGTAATTTGAGCACTCTGAAATCTGTTGTTCGAGCGAGTGGGTATTCTTGAACACGGCATAGTCCGGGAGGGCCATCAAGGGTAAATAGAGGCCGACGCCAGTCGTGAAGTCATGTGACAAACATGTCATAATACAAGGCACTCATAAAAGTCTTGGCATTGGCGCTTAATTCGGAGAGGGATTCTAAAATAGGTTTACTCCCGCCTTTGTGTGGTTCCTGCTGAAATGCCTATTTAAGCTTCAAAATAGGCGCTTAATCGCCGATTTTCATTGAACCTAGCCCCAATAAGCGGGTGTTGCTACATTTTTGTGGTTACTATATATCTGACGTGCGGTGCGATCACCCATTTTACAGTTCTTCATGATGGTCGCGGCACGAGAATCCTAGGTCAACGAGTCCGAATCCAGTAGCAGGTTGGTTAACCTTGGCCTGAGTAATGGTCTGGGCGTCGATCAGAGCCGTGGATTTGGCGGTGGTGGCGATGACGTGCGCGACGGAGCGGGCGTTGACTAGGAGCGCATCTTTCGCGAGGTTGTCGATGGTATCGCCTGGAAATACTGAAATTAGTATGTGAAATTATGTGTTATATGAATTTGAATACGCACAAGCTGCGTGGTAACATTTGTCGCTAGTGGAGCGTTGGTTTCAGTACGGCTAATTTATGCTTGAAAGGGTATGAAACAACTCACAAGGCGACGCCAGCCTGTCCACCAAACGTGGCGGCCTGCTCCGCGGTTTTCAATCCTCCGGCTCCAGTCGCCAAACCACCTAGCGAGTTCACCGCATTAGCGACGCATGGGGTATTACTGGACTCAAGCCAACTCACCAGCAGGAATTCCTGCTTGCAAGAAAGCGTCATAATCCGAGCTTCCAGTGAATGCATAACTCGCCCAAGGGAGCTTCTTTGACTCAAAGTCATCTTGGAAAAGCTTCTCGAGCGCGGCGGAGCCAGGCGGTGGTGTCACGCTGTTAGAGCCTGAAGAACCATCACCATCGTGGATACCGTAGATATAGTTGGGAGAGGCAGTCATGTCGAGCTATACGATGGAGCTAAGTCTGTGTGATGCTCAGAAGGAGACGGGGGGGGGGCTTACGTTGATGTACAGAGCGATCTTGGCCTTTTCAGCTGCAGAAAGAGAGTCGACGTAGTATTGCGATCCACTAATCAAAAGTTAGTAAATTGTCCAAACATATGGCGATATGCGCATACACAAGACCAATTTCTGCAAATAGGATGTGGTTAGACCTCCTCAGTTAGAGTACACGCTGTATCATTTACCCTCGTTTGTCCACCAGGAGAAGCGGACAGCGTTCTTGCTTGGTTTAAACTTGACAAGCTGAACAAGCAGTTCAG
Source organism: Ceratobasidium sp. C01 (assembly GCA_025200755.1). Classification (NCBI taxonomy): domain Eukaryota; kingdom Fungi; phylum Basidiomycota; class Agaricomycetes; order Cantharellales; family Ceratobasidiaceae; genus Ceratobasidium; species Ceratobasidium sp. C01. The sequence goes on along the minus strand of JANWGL010002988.1, from coordinate 7,784 downwards.
CTACAGTAGCGCTACCCGAGCCATCGTCGTTGACCCCAGGTCCAGCAGGGACCGAATCTAAGTGCGCTCCGACGTGAATAACGTTGCTCTGGTTTCCCCATCTATTCAACGCAAGCGATTAACAAAACCAAAAGATTAGGGAGGACGTAGGTACTCACATAGTTTGAGCAATGATGTTCTCCGAAATAACATCCTTGATCAAGCTGTCTACCTTGAGAGTGGCGGTAACCGCTGTTCCAGTGCCATTCAACTTCGCAATAAACGGTTGAGCGGTCTCGAGCCCAATAATCACAGATGGAACGCTCTCGGTCACATTGTAGGAGATTCGACTCGAGAATGCGCCTTGGTTAGCAACGTTGTTGTAGATGATCGCTGCCACGGCACCAGCATTCTTGGCAAGTGTAGACTTGATTGCGAACGTGCATGATCCACGAGAGATGAACGCGATCTTGAACAGAACATGATTTAATTAGGGAATACTGGCTGTATGTCCGGGAGATCTCACCTTGCCAGTGACGTTGAGTCCAGCGTAGTCTGCAGCGTCGCAACCAGCCCCAGTAGCTGCAGAGGGGCCATCGGGAATCAGAACTAGCTCTGCGGTAATTCCTGCGGCAGGTGTCGGTGGGCTGTACTATGTGCCACCCGGGCTCCGTATTCAGAAATCCGCAAGACCATGGGGAATCACTCAAAACTCACGCTAAACGCAATTACTTCGCCGGTCGCAAACTGCTTCGTATCGATCAGCAAGTCCTGAGAATAGACCGTTGACTGAGGAAATTTAACACCCTGTCGAGTGACTTTGTAGCCCGACCACTTCGCGAGGTTGTATACGTAGTCGGCGGAGAGCTTATAGCCCTACAAGCGGGGGGTAACAACGATCACAGTTGGTGTTGAAGTCTCAACTGAAGAAGAACGGAAATAGAACCTACGGTGGTACCAAAGCTCCTCGTCCCATTTGCGCGATCAGCAAATTCCTGCCACTTTCGTGCATGTGTTAGGAGGCCATCCAATGTGATCGAGCTCTGATAGGCCTGAGACGTGAGCTCTTGAGACCACGGCAAAGTAAGGGGCCATGGTAGAGCGAAAGCCTGTTCGTACAAGCACAAGACACTAGCCAGAAGAGCAATACCCGAAGACCGCATGTCGAGAAAAGTGCAGAGGCATAAAAAAGCGAGGACCAACTAGCAGTGTCGTTTTATGTGAAGCCTAGAGACAGTTTATCGCAGCAAGTGGTGGACCGCCAAGCAGACACACGAGGTGCAAAGCCTTCATTTCGGGATCTCATCTAGACCGCCATTGAACTTAGAGCCCCGTGATAAACTGTATTGGCTCCTGCCGGCAAATCGACGTCGAGAGCAGTGTGACTAACTGTGTTCGCGTGGTCGTAGAAGGCGCCAAGCAAGTCGCAAGTTACGCTTCTTCTTGGGCAATTCCCCATACCTAAGATGTTCAAACTCGGTCAGGCAAACTAGGGAGGTCGTTGAAGTTGGGAGCAAACATGGGATCACGGGACGTCCACCAAATACCTGTTGAGCGGCGTTTGTTTGGAGTTTGTTTGGTCGGTAGACCTTCGCGGTCATTACTCTGCCTCTTGACTAACCGCGGATATGAAGGAGATTAGGCTACCGCTTTCGCTTCTGACTGAAAGGGAGACTGTCTTTGTAACCTTTCTGAATGACTCGAAGTAACCTTGAATCTGAAACAAGTTATCATATTTACTTAGTGCGAACAAATGAGCATAGTTCGAAATAGTAAGTCAGAATACACTCCATTTACACAATGTCCAGCTCCCTAATGTCCAACTCGCTGATGTCCACTTCTAATGTCCTAACCGTTCTAACAAATTGATTGGCAAGTTTGAAATCTCACCGTGCTAAATTCTTCATATTTGCCCATGTTCACTCTGACACGGGAACCCCAAATCTACAGGCCCGAACCCCCCACTCGCTCGTTTGTCCTCGGTTCTCCTGGGGGCGTTCTTGTCGAGCATAGACGTTGATTGAGCAGTGGTAGCGATTACGTGCGCGACGGAACGCGCATTGATTAGAAGCGCGTCCACTGCGAGGTTGTCGATAGTATCGCCTAAAAACCCAGGATCGGTATGTTTTTACGTACTGTCTCGGGCCAGTTGAAGGACTTACAAGCTGTGTGGTAGCATTTATCGCTGTCAATGCGTAAATCTCAGTATCTTCGACGCATATAATGACAAACCTAGAGCAGCTCACTATGCAACATTGGCCTGACCACCAAATACCGCAGCCTGTTCTTCGGTCTTTAGCCCTCCAGCCCCAGTTGCCAGTCCGCCTACCATACCACCCATATTTAAATCAGTAGTTCTAAAAACAAAACCGGAACTAACTTACCTGAGGGAATACCAGCCTCTACAAACGCATAATAATCTGAGCTCGCGGCGAAAGCATAGCTCGCCCAAGGAATCTTTTTCGAATTGAAATCCTCCTGGAAGAGTCTTTCGAGCGCTGCAGATCCAGGTGGAGGAGTTTGGATATTGGAACCTGAAGAATCGTCACCATCGAGGATACCATAGATGTAATTGGGTGAAGCGGTCATATCAAGCTAATGCAGTCGAATCAATATCTTGTGGAAGAGAAGGATCGAGAGACGTACGTTGATATATAGTGCAATCTTGGCCTTTTCAGCTTCAGAGAGAGAAGCCACATAGTACTGCGATCCGCTGGGACGATATTAGCAGACTAGGTGCGGTTGAGAAATTATTCGCCTACACGAGACCAAGTTCTGCTCACATAAAGTCATCAGATGTTATACTCACAAGTTGAATAGCCTTGACTTACCCTCGGCTGTCCACCAAGAAAAACGAAGTGCGTTCTTGCTCGGTTTGAACTCGGCGAGCTGAATGAGAAGTTCAAGTAGGGTTGCGCTGCCTGATCCATTATCGTTAATCCCGGGTCCGGCTGGGACTGAGTCCAGGTGTGCTCCAAGATGGACAACGTTACTTTGATTCCCCCAGCTACCAAATGTACAATTAATGACCAAAATGAGGTAAAAGAGAACAGCGAAAATCGGAACTTACACGGTCTGGGCAATGATGTTATAGGAAACCACGTCCTCAACCACGCTATCCAAGTCAAGGGTGGCCGTTATCGTAGCTCCAATCCCATTCAACTTCTCAACGAGCAGCAAAGCAGCCTCGAGTCCTATGGACACGGTTGGAACGCTTTCGCTCACGTCGTACGAAAGCTGACTAGAGATTGGGCCTTGGTTCGCAATGTTGTTGTATATAATTGCTGCAGCTGCTCCTACAGATTTCGCAATTGTGGATTTGTCTTGGAATGTGCATGTGCCACGAGAGATAAGCACAATCTAAAATAGATTCGGGTTGACCAGTCGAACGAGTAATTTACACGGGAAAGTACTTACTTTGCCAGTAATATTTAATACGTTGTAATCTGCGGCATCGCATCCGAGCCCCGCGTTCCCGTCCGACCCACCAGGGGCAAGAACCAACTCTGAAGTAACCCCTCCATCCGGAGTCGCAGGAGTGTACTACAAGCATCCACAGCCTAAGAACCATATCAAACAGTAGTACCTCAAAACTCTACTTACCTCGAACGCATAAACCTCATCAGCCGAGAATGCCTTCCCATCAATCGCCAAATCTAAATAATAGATTGTCGACTTAGGGAAGAGTACGCCTTGCCGAGTAACATTATACCCGGATCGTTTCGCAAGGTCGTAAACATAGTCGGCAGAGAAGTCATATCCCTAAACAATGCCCGCCATCGTTAAATCGCCTCATTCGCGGCTTGAAGAACTGGGGGTGAAAGAAACGTACGGGAGTACCAAAAGTTCTCGTCCCGTTGGAACGATCCGCAATCCCCTGCCACTCGCGTACATGCTTCAAGAGCCCATCTAGCGTGATAGCATCCTGCAGCGCCTGAGACGTGAGTTCTCCGGTGGTGTTCTTGGCAAGCACCGATTTGAAACACAAGAAAAGGAGACCCGCGACAAACGTAAGGACCCAGGACCGCATATCAAGCCGAGCAAAGGGGGTAAAGTGCCATCTAGTAGAGGCGGCCATACGAGATTAAATATGAGACAGTAGTTCAAAGGCCATGCATCGCGAAAAGTATGCACGAGGTACGGGTCCCAACTTCTTAGCAGGTCCAAAGCCTTGCGGCCTCGGGGCGACTGCCCGGCAAGAGATAAAGCGCATGGACTTGAGAAGTTGCCAAGCAAAGTACCGGGTACGTTTCCTTTTGAGTTGTGGTTCTACCTTCTGGCCAGGTGGTGGTTCAAATCCAGGTCACGGGTCGCCCGATAAGGACTTCTTGGGCGTCGTTTGTTTGGCCAGGCAGGCATTGGCTTCTCCGTTGCTTCCTGGCTCCTTGACTTAGACAACGCAGATCAACTAATCTCGCAGAATTTAAATAGATAAGAGCCACAGAAAGACATCCTCTCCACTCTCTCCTCCTAACGCATGATTACAGCCCAAGCCCGGACCAAAAAATGAAAAACTACAGTCACCACGAGATCAATCGAGCCCAACCCCAGCGGCTCGGAAACGCAACGAGACAGACGGAGAGATGATGAGAAAAAGAATAAGCCCAAGTCAGGGGGAAAAATACAAGAAACGCAAAAGGGCGGTAATGGGATGAGGGTGATATGTAACTACATGGCATGCAAAGAGTGGTATGCGAGAACCAAAAATAGGAAAGATGCGGCATAGAGTAGAGACTAAAACATAAGGAGAAAGAGAAGAAAGAGAAGAAAGAAAAAGAAAATTGAGATCAGGGTACACACGACCCGAGCACGCCTAAACAGGTATATCGACACAATCGTAAGGTAGTAGCCACCACCACAGTGGTGACTCGATAGCGGTATTCACAGAAAGCGACCAAACCCAAAAACACATTGCGATCACGCATCTCCTACAACACGCCGGATCAGCGAGCCACCCTTGGCTCCTACATAAAAAGAGACCCACCAGCGACGATCTCACTCGCATATGTATCCAGCGCCATCCCCTCGCTCTTCCTCGCCCTCTTCGGCGCAGGGGTATTGATCGTAAATGGACTCGATGGCCAATATTCATCCATCATCGTTTCGCTCTCCCTCAGCTTGCTACTCGAGAAGATCGGGAACGGCGTATTCGGACCCCTCTTACGCTTCCGCACAGGACTATCCTCGTTATGCTGGTGACCAATGTCCGGCGCGAGCCCAAGGGCCCTCGCAAGCTCCTCCTCCCCATCCGCAAGTGGTGTCTGGCCCAAGACCGACGACGCGTGCGACCCTAACGCAGTAGACATCATGGGCGTCGTCATCGATCGCGATAATGCACCCCGCGGTCGGGCCCTCACAGGTGTCGTATCCGCAAGCGGGGACTCGAGTGCAAACAACTGTAATCGCCGCGCTGCAACTTTGGCCGCATTCGTTCGTGGCGTCTCCGGATCGCTTCCTGCCTCTCCAACTCCGGACTTGTCGACACCGCCACGCGTCGGACTCTCCACAGCGCCTACAGATCGACTCCGCCCAACTCGCAGCGGCGAAGGGAGACCAAGCATCGGGAAGACTTCGTCGTCTAGCCTTGCAGTCGACTTAAATGCACGCACACGTTTCCCTCCACCCAACTTCATCTCCTCTGCGAATGGCTTCCCAAGTCCCACCTCTCCATCCTCTCCAAACGCTTTGCCCAATCCCCCAATAACACCATAGGTCCGACGCACATCCTCGTCAAAGGGCGAGAACAAATACGGATTTAACGGAGCAGGTGGATCAAACGAGAACGTCGGTCCGGGTCCAGGGTGAACAGGCTCGGACGGGGAAACAGACACGGAGGTCGCAGGCACGGGCGAAAGCGGCGATGATGGCGGTAGAGCGTTCTCTGGACCCGTTGGCTCGGGCACAGTTAATGGCTTGAGGCGAAGTTTTGGCTTTGGGACCTCGCTCGAATTCGCTGGGACGTCCTGCAGTGGGCCGGCACGCGAACGAGCGCGGGTCGGCTGCGCCCCAGTGCTGCTGTTTCGGCTTGCAGCTGCAGTTGGGCGAACCGGTGCTGGGGGCGGAGCAGGCTCGTCCTCGTCTGCCTCTGCATCTGCGTCTGCTTCGGCGGGAGTCGCAGCATCCTCGTCCTCGTCCTCTTCGTCCGCTACACCACCGAGCTCCCGAATGAGCGTCTTCGCCTCCTCCGTAACAACCTTGGCTACGTCGAATCCCTGCGCCGCCAACCGATCCAACTTCTGATCCATCCGCTTTTTACTCGCATATCGCTTCTTGCTCGCCAACGTCCTCTCCCTCTTCTCGGTATAGGTCGCAACCACAGTCTCCTCGTCCGCTACACCCAAACTAATCAGCATCTCGCCCAACTCACAGACACAACCAAAAAGACTCACGTTGGCCTTCCTTTTTCTTGGTCACAGTCCCCCTCTTCCCCGCCAACAAAATGACGTGCTTCTGACTGACATGCCGTCTCCACATACTCCTCCCATTCGGTCCCGCATATCCACACTTGCACAACAAGCACCTAATCCGCTCATGCCCAGCGCCAGGTTCCAAATTACGTGGATACTCGGTTCCTAGCGCACCACGCCCAATAAACATGTGCGCCTCAAAGTCCTCATAACGCATCCCCCGCAGTGCCGCTGGATCTTCGATGATCGTCACATTTGGATCATTGCGGTCCGGCATCGTGTTCGGATCTGTCCGGTCTGGAACTGCTCCCGAGACTCGCGCCTTGCCTTTTTCTTTGGTGGCGGCAGCGTTGGACGCCGTGGAAGAGGTGGCGGCGGGACCAGATGCTTCATTGTCTTCCTGAGTCTCCTGGGACTGGGACTGCGATTGCGACGGATCGGCTTCCTCCTCTTCGCCGTCTTGCGCATTGTACGATCCTTGGGCGTCCAAAAACGCGCTTTGAGCATCCGTATACGAGTTTTGCGAATCTCCGTATACGCCAGAGTACGAATATGCAGGCTGTGCTTCAGACGCCGCGTATGCTGTCTGCCCATCGGGATAGGTGGCCTGCGTTGCCGAGCCTTGAGACGACGGCTGCTGCGCATCATTGTACACCTGGTAGTTCATCCCAGCCTGTGCTCCCGTTTGGAATCCACCCGAGGAGAACAAATTCGAGTCGTAGCCATCCATCCCCGAATTGAGTCCAACGAGCGGAGACGAATGCCTCAAGCCAAGCGGGGGCGATGAATGCTTCATGCTCATCATCGGGCTCGAGCCCTTCATTCCAACCAAGGGCGACGATCCTTTCGCACTAGACGACGCCTTTTCTCCGGACGGCCGGGCACCTCCCACCGGTGCACTAACTACCCGGTTCGTTTTGGCCCTCCCCAACGCTGATCCACTGCGCTTCATCCCGCGCTTTAGCTCAAGCGTGCGCATGTGCTGGTCCAACGCGCCATACGAGGGCGAACTGCCTAACCGCACGCTCGGCACACCATTCCCGAGCCCATACACGTGCGCGCGCGTGCCGCCGCTCCCACTCGAGCGTAGCGTGTGCGTCGGTGGCGAAGATGACGGGGCGCTCGTATCTCCATCTGGAGACCGGTACAAGCCGGGGTTAGGCTGTGTGTCGTTCTGTGCGCCCGTCCCAGACGACCATGCCTCAGACCGAAACGCCTCGGAATCATCATTCCCGGTATTTTGTTGCGAGGCAGATTGGGCAGGTATTTGTGCCGAGGCGGGATAATCGCCATTTTGAGTAGTGAAGGAAGCAGCTCCACCTAGGCGCTCGAAAATATCGTAAACGGCAGCTGGCATCCCTGGCGGCGCACCTACGGAACACCGAGCCCGATGAGCAT